>JASDQU010683290.1:43364-57577 GCA_032191745.1 Picea mariana
GCGATGAAAAAGGCGATAGAAGCACAGGGAGAAGATGAAGGTTGGATGCGGCCAGAGTTGATGAGGTTGGTCAGTTGTCTTTCCATTTCCTCTATTTCTTTTGGGGCCAACCGGTAAGTAGGTGCGTTAGGTAATGCATATCCAGGGATGAGATGAATGGAATGGTCAATGTGGCGGGAGGGGGGAAGTCCCTCCTGAGGTTGAAATACCTCTGCGAACTCATGGAGGAGGCGAGTCATAGTTTCAGGAACAGGGTGCATTGTATTTTTTGGTGTTATTAGGCGCACCAAACAGAGAGAGAAAAATTGGTTTAAGTGTACATGTGGGATTTTTTCTTTGGTAGAAGGGGGTTTGGGTTTTGTGGCAGTTAAGATATAAGTGTGGCCTTCTTTGGTAATTTTTTACTGGTGGGATTTGGCTAGATAGATAACATTTCTTTGGGTTTGGTATGGGATAATGAGCAACAAATCCGCAAAATCCAAGGGGGAGACATCACAAAGGACAATATCTTTGAATTGGCCTATGGTGAAAGTGACCAGACAACGCTTGGAAACTAGGAGGCGAGGGCCATCCTTTTGGACCCATCCGAGTTGATAGGGATGTGGATGTGGAGTGGTGACAAAATTAAGGTGGTTGACAAGGGCTTGAGACACCAAATTTTTTTGGCTTCCATTGTCCATAATCAGTATAGCCAAGGTGTTTTTTATTTGGCAGTTATGGGTGAAGAGGTGTTGGGTGGATGCATTTGAATCTGCCTGGGTCATTAGAATCAATGAGAGATCAACTTCTGTGGGATTTTCCAGAGGAAATTCTTCTCTATATTCTACTTGGGAAGGCACAATGATCTCAGTGAGTAGAGTTTTGTTGGTTTTTAGATTTTGGAGGATTCGACAATCTGATGAATTGTGTGAAGTAGTTTTTTGGAATGAGCACTAGGGTGTGCTTGTAGTTGTATTGGGTGTGGGGTTTTCAGTCTGAGGAGGTGGAAAGTGGGCTGAGGGATGGGAGCTAGATGGTTGAGAGGCAGGGGGGTTGGTGTAAGGGAGGGACTAAGGAATACGACCTCTAGGAGCGACTTTCCTTTCTATATCCAAAGATCTCTGAAATGATTTATCCAAAGTCGGATTTTCAAACAACTCTGCTTCTCGATGGAATTGAATTAATAAACCAGCCGCAAATTTTAATATGAGTATCTCTTCTAGATCTGGAACATGAAGTAAGAGGCACATCTTGCAGAAGAATTCTATGTAGCCTTGCACTCCTTGTTAACGGAGTTGTCGAACTTGGTACCATTTGATCCATAAGGATTGCACATACCTAGGTGGGTATAAGCGATTTCTCAAAGCTTCGAAAATTCGAGCCCATGTTTTGATGGGTTGCGAAGTAGAGGATTCTGGAGCACCCTCAATCTCTATCACAAATGTGGTCTTCTCTTGCTCTATATCCCACCAATTTTTTGCAATTCCTTCTAATTTCAAGGTGACAATCTAGAGTTTTCTTTCATCGGTAAGGCTTGGACATGTATTGAAATAGGTGGATAGGCTACGGATCCAAGAATCCACCATTTCACCATTCTTTTGCCCAACAAACTTGGGTAGTTGGATTCGAGTGTCCAACCGTAATGGATCTTGATTGTTTTGTTGTTGCACTCTGAGCAGCTCATTGAGGAAGGAGGAAATATCTTGGATGGGATTTGATGTGTTGGAATCTGAGTCAATTGCCAAAGGATCTTTGTTTGGAGGCATTGTGAGGTCATTTGAAGAGAAAAGGCACCCCTAGGTTGCAATGATGAACAAAGGACTCTGTTTTGAGAACAGAGGAATCAAAACCCTGAGGAAACAGAGCTTGAACTAGTCTAGAGGGAGAGATATGTATTGTTTTAGATCTGTGGAGCTCCTCTCTGTGGCAATGGAGATGTGGGTGCCTTTGGGGATTATGAGATCTATGGATCTTCTTGCATAAAATGTAAACCCTGGAATGGGCAAACTCTGGATTATTTCATGAAAACCTCAAAAACATTTGGCTCAATCTTCAATATCGGAAGATTTTCCATGGATCTTGAGGCTCTGATACCAATTTATCTTCCCAAGAAGGCAATCTATAGGAGAAGGTGACCATGCAATCCATAGCTCAGATTCTAACCAAAAACTCTGCTCAGGGGTGCAAATATGAACAAGGGTGCACCATTAGTTTGGGTGACCAAGCAAATGGGGATCCAGACCAGGGTGACCCGACAGTGGCTAAGAGGTTTTGGAAATATCAGAGTGACCTTTGGGGATTAGTGGGAGAAGCCCAGTGTAGCCATGTAAGAGGACACACTCACTTCATTCCCAAAAAGAAGAAACCAGCAAGGGCGCAAACTTGAGTTGGTGCGCCCTCCCTTCTGCCTCAGAAAACTCGAAGGAAATGATTTGCTCCCCAAGAGAGTGGCTAGATAATGAGATAAGCTTGCTCTTAGAGGTGGAAGCATGGAAATCAGAGTCACTAGGAGGAATCCATGAAGCAAGGAGCACTGGTTATTCTTTAGAGACCCTAAAAATGAAATTGTTGTGAATGTAAAATGCAAACTCAGAAAAGAAAATAACCAAGACACATAGCTTTATAAGAAAAGGTAAGAATGCTTTATTTTAATCTTGGTTCACCTTATATACCAAGGGAACCATTTATTTTACATATATTTAATTCCTCATCAAAAGGTGAAGAAGTGTTGCGCCTAGGTGATTGACTTGTGCGCCCTAAGTGGGCATTCCCCTAGGTGGCCTCCTTGGCCCAATTCTTCTACATGTGAGTTTCATTAATTTGTTCAAATGCTCCAAGGAGATTAGGTTTATTTTTTTCATTTGAGTTGTATTTATTTGTTCCATTTTGAAATAAAAAAGTAAAGAAAAACCATAGAAACATATTCAGATAAAGGTGTTTTCGTTGTTCTTTTCCTGGGTTTGGATCACATTTCTTTTGTGTGTTGCATCACTAACTCTTTACCTATGCACCACCACCTCTTTAACGTTTTAGTAGCTGGTTATTCTTCATCTTCTTTTTTTATACATTTGTGTTATAGTTTATATGTGAGTGGGCCATTCCACTTTGGAGTTAAAAGTTCGATGGAAATACCCTGCAAGGGCTGGGATGGAGGCTGGTCACCATTTCAACAGGTTCTTCAATTTTTCACTGGGGCTTAAATGTTCAACAAAACCATGTGATCTGCAATGGCTACCATGTGATGCTAATCTGTTACATCGATCCACACCCACTTACCAAGAAATTAGCACCACCCTTCATCCGATCATCGAAGGTGCAAAATAACAGCGAGACCAGTTGATCGAACACGCCTGGATACCTTCCTTGGAACCCCGCACCTACTAACCACCCCGATCAAATATGAACCACCCGATCATGTGTGTTAGAGACATCAGCTCAATATTTACTCATGTAATTTAAAACTTATGTAAGCTATAGAATAAATCATTTAAATAAGGCTTGTGAAAAAAGTGATCCCTAAATTATCGCGCTAACACCTAAATTAGTTGGAAATGACAATTAGCATTGTAATCCATAAATTAGCACGTTGATTCAAGACATGTTATTTTTCCCAAGTGTTCACACCTATACCAGTGACACTTCCAGAGAGGTGAATTCATGTTTGTTGTTCCAAGTGTTCACATTTGCACATAGCAGTGACACTTGCAAGAGCGTCCCAGTTGTTTGACACTTGGCCTACTAACCCAGTGAAATCAACCCCACAAAAAGAAAAATTGATCACTTGCAACATATGGTTTACAGAAAGAAAAATACCACGCACTAAGGAAAATTCATAGCAGAAATGTGTGGCACACCGAAAAAGTGCAGTGCACTGGAAAAAGGGCCAATAATCGAAAAATAAAAAATAGACCTTCGTTCCTTTAGGGAAAAAAGAAACAACTTTGAAATTTATGAAACTAAATGAAGTGTACTCGACAAACTTCAACGCATTAATAACATTCAAAGAAGATTTTTCGAGAAGATTCAAGGAAATTATGACGCCATCTATAAAAGGGAAACGTGGGCCAAACAAGACTTATTATGCATTGAAAAAATCACGAAGCTAATGAGGAAGAAGATGAGAGGTGAATATGTGAGTACAGATATGGAAGAAACCAAAACTCAATCGAAAAAGTAAGAATTACCCACAATGGCACCTCCAAAGGTTGGCGCACCAAGACAAACTGCATAGAAAACACCCAGCAGTCTCAGGTCACTGCAAGAAACCGCAGAGATAGAGAAGGAAGTGACACAGAGAGACAGAATCATCGATGTCGACGCAATTCCCTTACCATAGGTCGAACCAGTGAGTGCCACACTGGCTCAATCTAGTGCGCAGGGCCAAAAACTAGTCACCACGGGCAACTCACAATACCTTGTGAGGTTTGAGGCAACCCACAAAATGAATGGTGGCGACAGCGAGCAGACAGAGTTTGTTGGCCCAAGGTCACAATCGGTGGTGGGGTCTACGCAGCAGGAAGAAGTACATATTGAAGACATCATAGGGAAGCCAGAGATGGGTAGGGAAGACATAGAACTAGAGGTTGGGATGTCTAGCGCACTAGTAAGAAGAAAGGGAAAACAACCCATCGTACGGTCCCCATGCAAGTAACTTGATGCCTCAATTATTTTACCATGCATTCTATAGGGGGTGTAGGCCATGCCAACTCTACTGGGTTGCGTGAAAAGGTTGAGATACACAGACCATGATGTGTCTGAAACCAACAAATTCCCAAAATTTGTGCAGCATGTGTACATGGAGAGCATAGCCACATGACCATTTGGAGACACAATACTGTAGCAAAAGAAATGGGTGGAAGGCCTCGAAAACATAGGGATCTTAAATTTATTAGAGATTCCCCACTTCAGAAGGGTGAAAGAGGTGAACAATTGTGTCAAGCATTTGATGGAAGTACTCCATGGAGGATTTTTATGGTTAGAAGAACCTATCTCCAACGACGTAGAGATGATTACATTCATCACAAGTCTTCCATCAATTAGCAAGAGTCCCACGTAGTGCCTGGACAACAAAACCAAAGAAAAAGGTATTGCAGAAGAAATGAAGAAGACATACGGGATGGAAAGAGGCTTGCATTGAATTATTATCAAGAGAATCAACGATGCAACCAGGAGGATGGCCACAAAATTAATGGAATGTAAGCTACTATGAAAATTACGTAAGGAGGAGGTCCTTACAGGGGTTGTCGTAGCAGCACCATAGTGTGCAAATGGCACCATGATCAGTTGGGTTTCATATTTACTAAAATTGTTCCTAGACATCTGCAAGGATGCACAGAATTTGGGAATAGAGTTCCTCTACTCCTGGCTCATGATCCTGATAGCTTCAATCGGATGGAAGGAGCCTCCCTACTCATACTTTTTCCACAGAGTAGGACGTTGTTGCGCAACATGGTACACATCAATGGGAAGCACTTCGGACCCCAAGAAAAGAAGTTGCAATGCCAACACCTTTTCTCGGTATCCCAATGATATTCAAGTCAACATAGCCAACACTTGGAGGATCACTCTAGAGGTGGTCGTGTAGTATCAAGGGTAGCCAAATTTAGGGCTACGTGACACAACATGTGGATCCAAGCTTGTTGGAATCCAAAGAAGGAATGGCTTCAATTTCTCTTCTGCATTAATGTAGAGGAAGTTGAAATAATGATGAGAGAGTAGGAGGATGACTAGAAGATCCCAATCATTACCAAGGAAATTCCAAAGGGAAAGGAGGTAGAACCAGGGTAATCCAAGACACATGCAGAAGCCATTGCAACAACAAAGAAACCCACGCAACAGGCAAAGTCAGGTCAAAATCCAACACAAAAAAAGAAGGGAAACACTCTAAGGAAGTATGCATAGATAAGAAAGAAGAACAATTCCCCAACATAAGAAAAACAAGGAAGGGGGAAACAACGATGCAAGAAACCCCTTTGGAAGCTACTCCAGAAGAAACAGAGCCACCCAAATGGCCAATTATACATATAGGGTGGATGCACAAGAAATCAAAGGCCCGTAAACAAATCCAAAAATATACAATCACCGAGGATGATATCGATCTTGTCGTAGAGAGAGTGCAAGATCTCACAACGAAGGATTTTGAAGAGGTTGAGAACCAAAGAGGAAGGATACAAAATGAGTTGGTTGATATCAAGCAGGTCCTAGAGCAGATACAAGCAGTGCAGAGGTAAGAAAGGGGAAGATAGACAATCCCCTCAGCAACATAAGTTGGAAAGTACGAGCTTCCAAATAACAACAGACATGTTGTAGGTTGACGAGGCCACAACTCATACACAAATCAAATATGTGGCGCTGGTACAGTTGGTATTAGCTCAAATACCAACAAAGGCACTGTACAAATTCAATTCATTGTCACGCAGGAAGTGACAATCGTGAGCTAGAACATACACGATGAAGTTACAAACAACTAGAGATGGCAAGGATTCCCTAGAAATGGTTGACAAGTAGGTAAAGATGGAGACAAAGAGAAACAATGCATAGATAATTTAGAGCAAAAATTGAAGGAATTATTCACAATAATTCGAAACATCACATAGAAAGTCATGAGAAATTTGGAAGAACAGATCCAAATCATTTCGCAGACGATCAAAGAATATAAGAAGGAGATCAATAAGCTTAAAGAAAAGTTAAGCCAAAGTACTCCTCCTGAAGTTATGGCTGAAAGGGAAAAACATGCATCCCTACAAGTGGAAATGATGGAGAAAGAAGTTGAAAAGGTCACACAACTGTTTGACAGGACCACACAACTATGGATAATGTTGGAAGAAGATGAGAGGGTCCAACAATTATAGAGTAATTATCACTACAATCCAGGAGTTGAAGAAGTGCAAAAATTCCATGAGTATTATAGAGTATTTGAAGGGCACGCAGGAAATAAAGACCTCGTATGCAGAACTGAAGATTGCACAGAATAACAAGCAGGCCAGGCAAGCCTAGTTAGAACCTCTCCAAGAGAAAGAAGTGCAAATAATTGTGAAACTGGAGAAGGAAAATATAATAGTGTCTTAGGACCATGCTGAGAGTGAATATTCTCTCAAGGAGCATATCAAAGAACATAGGGTATAAGAGATTAAAAGGAAAGTTGTGCAAGCTAGAGAAAAAGGGGAAGAGTTAGAAGGAAAATTCCACAGCTTGGAAAAATATGTTTAGGGAGCGTGCACCACCTGAGTGGTTCGGGACAAGCCAAATGTTTGTGTGGGGGACCTGTTGGGCAGAGGCCTATTTTTAGGAAAGACCTATTTTTGGAAGGAGAAACCTAATTATGGAGCATGCACAACAATTGGCAAGAAAGAAGCATGCAGAAAAAAGGAGGAAAAGTAGCATGCAAGAGAAAAATCCACATGCGAGGAGGCAGACAATCCTAACCATATTAGGTTTAGGGTTTTTGATAAGGATTGAAACGACCATAAGCCTATAAAATAGTACAAATCAGAACCTAGGAGGTCTAGTTTGTGGTCGGTGTTTGATTGGTTAAGTGGCTAAAGATTGTTGATAATTGTTGATGAAAGTTGTTGAACTGTAGAAGAGTCGAGGAAGGTATATTTTGATGTTTATATCATAGTATGGGTATCCTGGTGTGATCTAGTCCACCTCACATAAGTTTTTTAATCTCATCAGGATTGTATGATTGGATATCTAATATGTGCAATGCCGGATTTTGCATCAGACTAAAAAACGAGAAGAGAAGCCAAATATTTGTGGATGTAGCCTAGGAGGGGGGTGAACCATGGTAAAACCTTAGTTCTATGTGATGTTTTATTGAATGTTTACTTTTTGTCAATGGTTAGTTCATGAATCAGTGAGTAACTAGATGTATTATCATGCATGCATGAGGATGAAGATGAATGAACCTTAGAATTACCTGAATCAATAACTAGTTTAATGCATAAATAAATATAAAATACACTCTCGGATCCCCACTCATTCCTATAATGTAAACACTTTGTTATTGTAGTAACCTATAGAGTTATCTTAGGTGAGGCTGCATTGTGCATCCTCTGCATAGCGTTGCCTCCTCGTTTACTAGGAGGGCCAATAGTTTTAGAGGGTTTTGTTGGAAAATTGTTCAGATATGAACTAGGGTCAACCAAATAAGAGGAAAGAAGAAAAATATTTAACCAACAGAGCTCTTCTCCCATGTCTCAATACCCCAATTATTGTTTTATTCAATGAATTTTTAAACTAGGGTTTTACTATGTAACATGTAATTGAATTTTTTCATTAAAGGGTCTATTTTTGAAAACATTTCCTGAAGATCATTCTCATGTCAAACTTGACTCGACACACTATCATGAGATTAAAACACTCAATTATGATACTTTATTTGGCTTTTATGCCCTTGACACAAATTCGGCAAGTGTCCCTAAATGGATTCAAGAAGCGAGTTGCAACTTTCCATAAAAAGAAAAACATAAATCAAATAAATGAATGGTCAATTCCATTATACTTGTGAAATCCCATTATATTTATGGAAACTATTCTCCCTTTCATCCATACCCCATATATTTTTTTTATTTGATGAATCTTGAAACTAGGGTTTTCTAAGTAGCATGCAATGCAATTTTTTCATTGAAGGGTCATTTTTTGAAAACTATATCATATGAGTGTGTGGATAGAGTGCTCATATAGACATTGAATGAACACACTTATAGGATCTTATGAAACTCAATCATACTACTCGATTTGGTTTTTATGTTTGAAGAAATTTGACGAGTGTCCTTAAATGGCATCAAGAGGTGAGTTGCAACTCATCATAAAATGATAATTGAGACTTGGATATATGACCCATCATTTGTGTTCAAATCATGACATTGGATTATAGCTAGGGGTTCCCCTCTCCCATAAATCCATACCCTAGATCTTGTTTTATTCAATGAATTCTAAAACTAGGGTTTTGCTAAGTAGCATGTAATGATTTTTTTTCATTAAAGGGGAAATTTTTGAAAACCTTTCCTTGGATGTGTGTGGATAGTGTGATAATTTAAATATTTACAAAACACGCTTGTATGAGCTTATGCAACTCAATTCTACTTCTTTGTGGTGTTTTTATGCCACATGACCATATTTCTCTGTGTCAACACTTGACCTAAACATAATGTGTGGTGGAGTATGGGAAATAAATAGTATGGGAACACCATGTGTCCTTTAGAGATGACCCATTTTATCCTAAAATTACCTCAAAAACATGGAATTTTTCAAAGGAGAAAAAATTCTATGAGGGAAATTAGTCTCCTCAAGGTTTGTCTTCCAAAAATATCCTCCTATAAAGAAAGTGACATTTTTGAAAAACACAAGTTAGGTAGATGTTTATACTTATGAAATTGAATATTATTTATTAAATATTTCTTTCATGTTATGATTGTAAGACAAAAATTATATATTGAAAATTATTATCTTTCTAGTGACATAGAAACACATCTATTTTTTGTGTAAAAAAAAATAGCTCGAGAACATAGTTATTTATGATTTTAGGGACAAATTAAGGTTATAATATATAGGCTTCAAAATTTACAGAGATAGTGTTGGCTCCTTGTGCACCAATTCTCACCTATAAAAATCACATATGGAGACAAAAATTGATTCAACATGCAATTTCATAGTTTATATCCACTAGTACAATAATAGGAGCACCAACAATATGTGCACAATTGCTGTTAAGATTGAACATGTTATAGTTTCCCCATGTTCATAATTCTTGATGTATCTTTTCTCTATTAATAAAATTTAGGAGTTGGTATACATACAAATTTAGTTAATTTAATGACAAATATACATCATTCTAAAGAACATCCTTTACTAATAGTGAACAAAATAATATAAAGGCTTAATCTTAGTTAGTTCAATACAAAATTCTAAAGCTACATAATTGATTTTATCATAAATACCAAATAAACAAAATGTCTAGAATAATAGCACAATACTAATAAGAAACTAAACCATAAATAAATCATTATACACATGTTTAATATGTGTATCTATTTGAAAATTGGTTAATACCTACATTCTTTACAAAATGGTACATCATTCCCACAATACACAATGGAACCTCGTGCCCAAAAATGGAAGAATGGAAGCTCCTGCCCTAGATACAAAATGACACCTCATGCCTAAATTGGGATATTGTGGCCTAGATACAAAATGGGTCACTCGTTGATCCCCACCACCCTCATCAATATTAGGTGCATTCCCAAAGAAGATCTTCGTCTTCTTAGAGATGGCAGAAACTAAAGTCTTCTCGCATCTAGGAGTTGTTCGTATTTTTGGAGACTGAAAGAGGAAACAACATTATTATAAGTTTTTTTTCCACAATTCTACCAATTAGCACACTTACAAAATGATACTTTATAGCTCAATATAAAAAAATACCACATATGAGAGTGTAAATCGTGAGGGTGTTTCACTCATCCAGGACCCTAACCTCTTCGTGATGCCTCCTTGCAATAGCTACAAGAAAGAAAGCATGAAATTTAGTCAAAATTCCTCAAATAAATTGCATTCATGTTGAATAAAAATTTCATCAATGGATGATCTTGTTGTGAGTAACTTAGGAAATGGAAAAGATTAGCTAGAAGAAGCATAACTCAACTGGAAAAGTTTATCCAAGGAAACAACTAATGTACGGTTGATAGGTGCAACTACAATGGATGAATGAATGGGGATTATATAAAGGAAGAGCGGTGTAGGGTGGATGGATACAACGATAGTGGATGCAACATGGGGGGTTGTAGAAAGGTGAGGATGGATTGGTATAGGCTAGATGGGTTGGATAAAATGGGAAATGTTGTGGGCATGGGTGTCAATAAAGATCCATGAGTTGTAGGCTTAGGCAAAGGACCCTAGGGGTGGAAACAAAATCCCAAGTGTTGGTCCAAGGTGACCAATGACCAGACTTATCTTGTAATGTGGGATGTATAGTGGAGGTGTAGGATGGATAAGGAAAGGTGGTAGTGGTGAATGGATGAAGAATGATGGTGCTTACATATACATTTATAACAAGTTGATTAGTACAAAGACATGAAAATCAATCAAAATAAGAGAATTAATTTCACATTCAAACAAGATTTAAATTGACACACGATACTTAGGAATGGGGTGATCCATTGGTCTTAGGTGGATATGGTTACTCGATCTCTGAAGTTGCAACCTATAGAAACATTCCAAAACTATAATTGATTTCTCATAAGTAACTTGGGTATTTGTAAAAGAACAAATTTACAAATCTTGTTAAGTTGACTTTGTTCATGACTAGGTTCATGTGGCTTAGAATTTTGTAATATATCAAGAGCCAAAATTAAGCATTTAATATTCTACAGTATTGGGGGAGGAATAGCTATGAGCAAATCAACTCACACCTCTCTTTTACTACATAGCCACTAGTATAATGATGTTTCCTAGTCTCCTCTCTTTGATGTGGATTAACCTATCTTAGAAGTTTAAGAATCCATAACTTTCTAAATAAGATATTAATATTACTTCTCTTTCACACTAAAAAATGATTCAAATTAACAAGGCTCCAAGAAGCCTAAGACTCTACATCCCAAGAGGCTTTATCTCATAGGAGAGATACTCTTTAAGAAATGGTAGAATGGATAAGTTGAGTATAAATGAATCATCCCACTCTAGACAAGATTGGCAAGAAAAGAAAACGGTAAAATGTTCTTAAGAATTTTAACATGCCACACTAATGATAGGGATGATTTTGAACGACTAGGCGAGTGAGTCACCTATCAATGACTAGATTTTATCATATCCATCAATGACCATCAACTAATTTATCAAGGTTGGATAAAAAATTTATTTAACTCTAGGGATGGAAGTTATCCATGAACAACTAAAAATGTAGGAGTAGCAAAGCCAATACGAGTAGTTCCACTTAAAGCACCACTAGAAAAGCCATTATCTAATGTTAAATACCTATAAGCAAGGAAATCATTAGTACAAATAGGGATAACTATTGTCTATTATATACAACAACATGTTGTGATCTATCAAGCTCATGCCATATATAATGAAGCACTTCCTATATATGAAATCGTGATCACAATTATATATATTTATGTTCACTAATGAGAATTCTCAAAATCCTGGAATTAGGGAATGAAGGCATATATAGAATTCAAGTGCATCATATCTAAGATTCAATTACCTCTCAAGATGGGAATGAGGACATATACAAAATTCAAGTGCATCATCTCTAAGATTGAACTACCTCTAGAGACCTTACCTTAGTATATAGATAGATGAAAGCGACATCAAGTCTAATCTTTCAACCTAAAGCTTTAACAAGCTCATCCAAGTTTGAAAAGTGAGCACTAAACAATGACACCTCTTTCCTAAAGAAGGGACTTGCTGCAACTCACCTTGTTTTATTTTATGTAGCATTTTGAAACTTATATTAATTCTTTTAAATTTCAAGCTCTTTTTCAAAATATTATTTTCTCAATTAATTTCAAACATAAAAAAAATCAAATTCACAATAAATTTAAACTAAATTTTTAAAAATAATATATTAAAAAATATAATTAAAAAATTAAACATATCCATAAATTTACAATCCTTATAAAACTTATAAAAAATGAAAAATATTACACCTTCATCATATAAAACTTACAAAAAATATTCCACAAAACTAACTTAAAAACATCAAAATAATCTCGAACAGTTTCTAAGAAAGTTCTTCATTTAACTCAAAAATCACTCATCATAAGGCTTACAAGACATGATTTATATCAAAACAATCATCATGATTAAATATAACTTCAAAATCCAAATCACATAACCCGGGGCTTACAATATATGATTTCTACTAAAATCAATGAGCAAATCAATCCCAATGATAAATATTTATTAACTTAATCTTCATTACTCTATCCTAAATTAATATGAATTTATTTTATAAAATATTATGTCAAAATCTCTAATTACTATTAAATATACTTAAAAAAATTTAGGTGATCTTGATTACTTCATCCTAAAATAAAATGAATTTATTTTATAAAATATTATATGAAAATGTTTAATTACTGATAAATACACTTAAATTTTTCATTAAATTTTTAACCTCTATAATTTAAAAATAAAAATAAATTGACCATCTCTCCCATCATTTTTTTTTTCACCTGTCCTATACTTTCATTCGTCAAAGTAGAAGCATGTCATGGGACAAGGTACATTAATTACAGTACATGGAGATCTAGGAGTACAGTAGATGGAGTATATGGAGATCTAAGAGAACTCTATTATGTGTTTAAGAAATTATTTTTTTTTGGCAATATATTTAGGGATTTTTATTTAAACTTTGGCAAGAAATTAGTAGATATGTAGATTTGAGTGATTATTTTTATATAATCTTAATACCTTAAAGATTTTTTAGTATGTTAAATTCATTTCTACCTTCAAAAAAGAATTTTAAACAAAAAAAAATTATAATTTAATATAAATTTATTTCATATAACAAAAAAATCATTTCATAAAACAGTTAGACAACACCCTATTCTACCTTCTCATAACATGTCAACAGTAAAAACATTTAAAACAGTGAACTGCAACTAATTAACTTGTTGTACACCAAATGTAATGTGCATCTGCAACTAATTAACTTGTTGTACACCAAATGTAATGTGCATCAACTTGGCCTGGATACTTATACACTCTCATAGGCTGACGCACCATCCAACCCTTCTTCCCATGAGCTTGATTTGCTGATTTACGACCTCCATACCGTGCTCCGACTGCCACAAGTACGAGTATAATTTGATTTTGTTTTGCTCACTGAAATTCAACGGTTACATACTGGTAGATTCCAACACCAATTAATTGATAATCCATTTCATATATCCCCTCGACCTCCCACCGAAACACTCCTCGTAATGAAAAACGGTTAAATATCTGCTCTAGCAGCATTTATCGTCGTTAACTTGCAACCGGACACTTCATTTTTATATTAAGATATAAATTTTAAACAATAATTTTGTATAAATTTATTTTATATAAAAAAAAATCATTTCATAGAACAGTTAGAACAATTATTTCATAGAATAGTTGGATAGACCAGTTAGACTGCACGGTCTCATAACATGCCACCGTGAAAACATTTAAAACCGTACACGTCCCACTAATCAACGTGTTGTACACCAAATGTAATGTGCATCAACTTGGCCTGGATACTTATACAC
>JASDQU010683290.1:67795-78263 GCA_032191745.1 Picea mariana
GTAAGAATTACCCACGATGGCACCTCCAAAGGTTGGCGCACCAAGACAAACCGCATAGAAAACACCCAACAGTCTCGAGTCACTGCAAGAAACCACAGAGATAGAGAAGGAAGTGACACAGAGAGACATAATCATCGATGTCAATGCAATTCCCTCACCAGAGGTCGAACTAGTGAGTGCCACACTGGTTCGATCTAGTGTGCAGGGCCACAAACTAGTCACCACAGGAAAATCACAACAACTTGTGAGGTTTGAGGCAACCCACAGAATGAATGGTGGCGATAGCGAACAGACAAAGTTTGTTGGCCCAAGATCACAATTGGTGGTGGGGTCCGCACAGCAGGAAGAAGTACATATTGAAGACATCATAGGGAAGCTAGAGATGGGCGAGGAAGACAGAGAACTAGAGGTTGGGATGTCTAGTGCACCAGTAAGAAGAAAGGGAAAACAACCCATCGCACGGTCCCCATGCAAGCAGCTTGATGCCTCAATTGTTTTACCATGCATTCCATAGGGGGTGTAGTCCATGCCAACTCTACCGGGTTGCATGGAAAGGTTGAGATACACAGACCATGATGTGTCTGACACCAACAAATTCCCAAAATTTGTGCAGCATGTGTACATGGAGAGCATAGGCACATGACCATTTGGAGACACAATACTGTAGAAAAATAAATGGGCGGAAGGCCTCGAAAACATAGGGATCTTAAATTTAATAGAGATTCCCCACTTCGGAAGGGGGAAAGAGGTGAAGAATTGTGTCAAGCATTTGATGGAAGTCCTCCATGGAGGATTTTTATGGTTAGATGAACCTGTCTCCAACGACGTAGAGATGATTACATTCATCACAAGTCTTCCATCAATTGGCAAGAGTCCCGCGCAGTGCCTGGACGACAAAACCAAAGAAAAAGGTATAGCGGAAGAAATGAAGAAGACATACGGGATGGAAAGAGGCTCACATTGAATTATTATCAAGAGAATCAATGATGCAACCACGAGGATAGGCCACAAATTTAATGGAATGTAAGCTACTATGAAAATTACGCAAGGAGGAGGTCCTTACAGGGGTTGTCGTAGCAGCACCACAGTGTGCAAATGGCACCATGATCAGTTGGGTTTCATATTTACTAAACTTGTTCCTAGACATCTGCAAGGATGCATAGAATTTGGGAATAGAGTTCCTCTACTCCTGGCTCATGATCCTGATAACTTTAATCGAATGGAAGGAGCCTCCCTACTCATACATCTGCCAAAGAGTAGGATGTTGTCGCGCAACATGGTACACGTCAATGGGAAGCACTTTGGACCCCAAGCAAAGAAGTTGCAATGCCAACACCTTTGCTCGGTATCCAAATGATATTCAAGTTAGCATAGCGAACACTTGGAGGATCACTCTAGAGGTGGTTGTGCAGTATCAAGGGTAGCCAAATTTAGGGCTACGCGACACAACATGTGGATCCAATCTTGTTGGAATCCAAAGAAGGAATGGCTTCAATTTCTCTTCTGCATTAATGTAAATGAAGTTGAAATAACGATGAGAGACTAGGAGGACGACTAGAAGATCCCAATCATTACCAAGGAAATTCCAAAGAGAAAGGAGGTAGAACCAAGGTCATCCAAGACACATGCAGGAGCCAGTGCAACAACAAAGAAACCCACGCAACAGGTGAAGTCAGATCAAAATCCAACACAAAAAAAGAAGGGCAACACTCCAAGGAAGGATGCATAGATAGTAAAGAAGAACAATTCCCCAACACAAGAAAAACAAGGGGAAAACAACGATGAAATAAACCCCTTCAGAAGCTACTCCAAAAGAAATAGGGCCACCCAAATGGCCAATTATACATATAGGGTGGACGCGCAAGAAAGCAAAGTCCCGTAAACAAATCCAAAAATATACAATCACCGAGGATGATATCGATCTTGTCATAGAGAGAGTGAAAGATCTCACTGCGAAGGATTTTGAGGAGGTTGAGAACCAAAGAGGAAGGATACAAAATGAGTTGGTTGATATCAAGCAGGTCCTAGAGCAGATACAAGCAGCGTAGAGGCAAGAAAGGGGAACATAGACAATCTTCCGAGCAACATAAGTTGGAAAGTACGAGCTTCCAAATAACAACAGACATGTTGTAGGTTGACGAGGCCACAACTCGTACACAAATAAAATATGTGGTGAAGGTACAATTGGTATTAGCTCAAATACCAACAAAGGCACTGTACAAATTGCAATTCATTGTCACACAGGAAGTGACAATCGCGAGCTAGAACATACACGATGAAATTACAAAAAACTAGAGATGACAAGGATTCCCTAGAAATGGTTGTCAAGCAGGTAAAGATGGAGACAAAAGAAGAGAAACAATGCATAGATAATTTAGACCAAAATTTTAAGGAAGTATTCACAATAATTCGAGACATCGCGCAGGAAGTCATGAGAAATTCGGAAGAACAGATCCAAATCATTGCGTAGACAATCAAGGAATACAAGAAGGAGATCAAGAAGCTTAAAGAAAAGTTAATACAAACTACTCCTCCTGAAGTTATGGATGAAAGGATAAAACAGGCATCCCTGCAAGTGGAAATGATGGAGAAAAAAGTTGAAAAGGTCACACAACTGTTTGACGGGACCGCGCAACTATGGATAATGTTGGAACAAGATGAGAGGGTCCAACAATTAGACCAACAAGAGGAGGTAATTATCACTACAATCCAGGAGTTGAAGTAGTGGAAAAATTCCATGAGTATTATAGAGCAGTTGAAGGGCACGCAGGAAATAAAGACCTTTTATGCAGAACTGAAGAATGCACAGAATAACAAGTAGGCTAGGAAAGCCTAGTTAAAACCTCTCCAAGAGAAAGAAGTGCAAATAATTGTGAAACTAGAGAAGGAAAATATAATAGTGTCTTAGGACCATGCTAAGAGTGAAGATTCTCTCAAGGATCATATCAAAGCACATAGGGTATAAGAGATTAAAATGAAAGTTGTGCAAGCTAGAGAAAAAGGGGAAGAGTTAGAAGGAAAATTTCACATCTTGGAAAAATATGTTTAGGGAGCGTGCACCACCTGAGTGGTTCGGGACGAGCCAAATGTTTGTGTGGGGGGCCTGTTGGGCGGAGGTCTATTTTTAGGAAAGACCTGTTTTTGGAAGGAGAGACCTAATTTTGGAGCATGCACAACAATTGGCAAGAAAGAAGCATGCTGAAAAAAGGAGGAAAAGTAGCATGCAAGAGGAAAATCCACATGCGAGGAGGCAAACAAGCCTAACCATATTACGTTTAGGGTTTTTGATAAGGATTGAAATGACTATAAGCCTATAAAATAGTACAAATAAGAACCTAGGAGTTCTAGGTTGTGTTCATTGTTTGATTGGTTAAGTGGCTAAAGATTGTTGATGAAAGTTCTTAAACTGTAGAAGAGTTGAGGAAGGTATATTTTGATGTTTATATCACAGTATGGGGATCGTGGTGTTATCTAGTCCTCCTTACATAAGTTTCTTAATCTCATCAGGATTGTATGATTGGATATCTAATGTGTGCAACGCCGGATTTTTCACCAGACTAAAAAAAGAGAAGAGAAGACAAATATTTGTTGATGTAGCCTAGGAGGGGGTGAACCATGGTAAAACCTTTGTTCTATGTGATGTTTTATTGAATGTTTATTTTCTGTCAATGGTTAGTTCATGAATCAGTGAGTAACTAGATGTATTAGCATGCATGCATGAGGATGAAGATGAATGAACCTTAGGAATACCTGAATCAGTAACTAGTTTAATGCATAAATAAATATAGAATACACTCCCAGATACACACTCATTCCTATAATGTAAACACTTTGTTATTGCAGTCACCTATAGAGTTATCTCGGGTGAAACTACATTGTGCATCCTTTGCACAGCGTTGCCTCCTCGTTTACTAGTAGGGCCAATAGTTTTAGAGGGTTTTGTTGGAAACTTGTTCAGATATGAACTAGGGTCAACCAAATAAGAGGAAAGAAGAAAAATATTTAACCAACAGAGCTCTTCTCCCATTTCTCAATACCCCAATTATTGTTTTATTCAATGAATTTTGAAACTAGGGTTTTACTATGTAACATGTAATTGAATTTTTTCATTAAAGGGTCTATTTTTGAAAACATTTCCTGAAGATCATTCTCATGTCAAAATTGACTCGACACACTATCATGGGATTAAAACACTCAATTATGATACTTTATTTGGATTTTATGCCCTTGACACAAATTCGACAAGTGTCCCTAAATGGATTCAAGAAGCGAGTTGCAACTTTCCATAAAAAAATAAACATAAATCAAATAAATGAATGGTCAATTCCATTATACATGTGAAATCCCATTATATTTATGGAAACTATTCTCCCTTTCATCCATACCCCATATATTTTTTTATTTGATGAATCTTGAAACTAGGGTTTTTTTGAGTAGCATGCAATGCAATTTTTTCATTGAAGGGTCATTTTTTGAAAACTATATCATATGAGTGTGTGGATAGAGTGCTCATATAGACATTGAATGAACACACTTATAGGATCTTATGAAACTCAATCATACTACTCGATTTGGTTGTTATGTTTGAAGAAATCCGAGGAGTGTCCTTAAATGGCATGAAGAGGTGAGTTGCAACTCATCATAAAATGATAATTGAGACTTGGATATATGACCCATCATTTGTGTTCAAATCATGGCATTGGATTATAGCTAGGGGTTCCCCTCTCCCATAAATCCATACCCTAGATCTTGTTTTATTCAATGAATTCTAAAACTAGGGTTTTGCTAAGTAACATGTAATGATTTTTGTTTCATTAAAGGGAAAATTTTTGAAAACCTTTCCTTGGATGTGTGTGGATAGTGTGATAATTTAAATATTTACAAAACACACTTGTATGAGCTTATGCAACTCAATTCTACTTCTTTGTGGTGTTTTTATTCCACATGACCATATTTCTATGTGTCGACACTTGACCTAAACATAATGTGTGGGTGGAGTATCAGAAATAAATAGTATGGGAACACCATGTGTCCTTTAGAGACGACCCATTTTATCCTAAAATTACTTCAAAAACATGGAATTTTTCAAAGAAGAAAAAATTCTATGAGGGAAATTAGTCTCCTCAAGGTTTGTCTTCCAAAAATATCCTCCTATAAATAAAGTGACATTTTTGAAAAACACAAGTTAGGTAGATGTTTATACTTATGAAATTGAATATCAATTATTAAATATTTCTTTCAAGTTATGATTGTAAGACAAAAATTATATATTGAAAATGATTATCTTTCTAATGACATAGAAACACATCCATTTTTTCTGTAAAAAAAAAATAGCTCGAGAACATAGTTATTCATGATTTTAGGGACAAATTAAGGTTATAATATATAGGCTTCAAAATTTACAGAGATAGTGTTGGCTCCTTGTACACCAATTCTCACCTATAAAAATCACATATGGAGACAAAAATTGATTCAAAATGCAATTTCATAGTTTATATCCACTATTACAATAATAGGAGCACCAACAATATGTGCACAATTGTTGTTAAGATTGAACATGTTATAGTTTCTCCATGTTCATAATTCTTGATGTATATTTTCTCTATTAATAAAATTTAGGAGTTGGTATACATACAAATTTATTTAATTTAATGACAAATATACATCATTCTAAAGGACATCCCTTACTAATAGTGAACAAAATAATATAAAGGCTTAATCTTAGTTAGTTCAATAAGAAATGCTAAAACTACACAATTGATTTTATCATAAATACCAAATAAACAAAATGTCTAGAATAATAGCACAATACTAATAAGAAGCTAAACCATAAATAAATCATTATACACATGTTTAATATGTGTATCTATTTGAAAATTGGTTAATACCTACATTCTTTACAAATGGTACATCATTCCCACGATACACAATGGAACCTCGTGCCCAAAAATGGAAGAATGGAAGCTCCTGCCCTATATACAAAATGACACCTCATGCCTAAAATGGGATATTGTGGCCTAGATACAAAATGGGTTACTCGTTGATCCCCACCACCCTCATCAATATTAGGTGCATTCCCAAAGAAGATCTTCGTCTTCTTAGAGATGGTGGAAATTGAAGTCTTCTCGCATATAGGAGTTGTTAGTATTTTTGGAGACTGAAAGAGGAAACAACATTCTTATAAGTTTTTTTTCCACAATTCTATCAATTAACACACTTACAAAATGATACTTTATAGTTCAATATAAAAAAATCACCACATATGAGAGTGTAAATTGTGAGGGTGTTTCACTCATCTAGGACCCTAACCTCTTCGTGATGCCTCCTTGCAATAAATACAAGAAAGAAAGCATGAAATTTAGTCAAAATGCCTAAAATAAATTGCATTCATGTTGAATAAAAATTTCATCAATGGATGATCTTGTTGTGAGTAACTTAGGAAATGGAAAGTATTAGCTAGAAGAAGCATAACTCAACTGGAAACGTTTATCCAAGGAAACAACTAATGTAGGGTTGATAGGTGCAACTACAATGGATGAATGAATGGGGATTATATAAAGGAAGAGCGGTGTAGGGTGGATGGATACAACGATAGTGGATACAACATGGGGGGTTGTAGCAAGGTGAGGATGGATTGGTATAGGCTGGATGGGTTGGATAAAATGGGAAATGTTGTGGGCGTGGGTGGCAATAAAGATCCATGAGTTGTAGGCTTAGGCAAAGGACCCTAGGGGTGGAAACAAAATCCCAAGTGTTGGGCCAAGGTGGCCAATGACCAGACTTATCTTGTAATGTGGGATGTATAGTGGAGGTGTAGGATGGACAAGGAAAGGTGGTAGTGGTGAATGGATGAAGAATGATAGTGCTTACATATACATTTATAATTAGTTGATTAGTACAAAGACATGAAAATCAATCAAAATAAGAGAATTAATTTCACATTCAAACAAGATTTAAATTCACACACGGTACTTAGGAATGGGGTGATCCATTGATCTTAGGTGGATATGGTTACTCGATCTCTGAAGTTGCAACCTATAGAAACATGCCAAAACTATAATTGATTTCTCATAAGTAACTTGGGTATTTGTAAAAGAACAAATTTACAAATCTTGTTAAGTTGACTTTGTTCATGACTAGGTTCATGTGGCTTAGAAGTTTGTAATATATCAAGAGCCAAAATTAAGCATTTAATATTCTACAGTATTGGGGGAGGAATAGCTATGCGCAAATCAACTCACACCTCTCTTTTACTACATAGCCACTAGTATAATGATGTTTCCTAGTCTCCTCTCTTTGATGTGGATTAACCTATCTTAGAAGTTTAAGAATCCATAACTTTCTAAATAAGATATTAATATTACTTCTCTTTCACACTAAAAAATGATTTAAATTAACAAGGCTCCAAGAAGCCTAAGACTCTACATCCCAAGAGGCTTTATCTCATAGGAGAGAGACTCTTTAAGAAATGGTAGAATGGATAAGTTGAGTATAAATGAATCATCCCACTCTAGACAAGATTGGCAAGAAAAGAAAACGGTAAAATGTTCTTAAGAATTTTAACTTGCCACACTAATGATAGGGATGATTTTGAACGACTAGGCGAGTGAGTCACCTATCAATGACTAGATTATATCATATCCATCAATGACCATCAACTAATTTATCAAGGTTGGATAAAAAAATTATTTAACTCTAGGGATGGAAGTTATCCATGAACAACTAAAGATGTAGGAGTAGCAAAGCCAATACGAGTAGTTCCACTTAAAGCACCACTAGAAAAGCCATTATCTAAAGTTAAATACCTATAAGCAAGGAAATCATTAGTACAAATAGGGATAACTATTGTCTATTATATACAACAACATGTTGTGATCTATCAAGCTCATTCCATATATAATGAAGCACTTCCTATATATGAAATCATGATCACAATTATATATATTTATGTTCACTAATGAGAATTCTCAAAATCCTAGAATTAGGGAATGAAGGCATATATAAAATTCAAGTGCATCATATCTAAGATTCAATTACCTCTCAAGATGGGAATGAGGACATATACAAAATTCAAGTGCATCATCTCTAAGATTGAACTACCTCTAGAGACCTTACCTTAGTATATAGATAGATGAAAGCGACATCAAGTCTAATCTTTCAACCTAAAGCTTTAACAAGCTCATCCAAGTTTGAAAGGTGAGCACTAAACAATGACACCTCTTTCCTAAAGAAGGGACTTGCTGCAACTCACCTTGTTTTATTTTATGTAGCATTTTGAAACTTGTATTAATTCTTTTAAATTTCAAGCTCTTTTTCAAAATATTATTTTCTCAATTAATCTCAAACATAAAAAAGAAAAATCAAATTCACAATAAATTTAAACTAAATTTTTAAAAATAATATATTAAAAAATATAATTAAAAAATTTAACATATACATAAATTTACAATCCTTATAAAATTTATAAAAAATGAAAAATATTACAACCTCATCATATAAAACTTACAAAAAAAAAAATTCCACAAAACTAACTTAAAAACATCAAAGTAATCTCGAACAATTTCTAAGAGAATTCTTCATTTAACTCGAAAATCACTTACCATAAAGCTTACAAGAAATGATTTACATCAAAACAATCATCATGATCAAATATAACTTCAAAATCCAAATCACATAAATATCAAAACAATCATCATGATCAAATATAACTTCAAAATCCAAATCACATAACCCGGGGCTTACAATATATGATTTCTACTAAAATCAATGAGCAAATCAATCCCTGTGATAAATATTTATTAACTTGATCTTCATTACTCTATCTTAAATTAATATGAATTTATTTTATAAAATATTATGTCAAAATCTCTAATTACTCGTAAATATACCCCCAAAAAATTTAGGTGATCTTGATTACTTCATCCTAAAATAAAATGAATTTATTTTATAAAATATTATGTGAAAATGTTTAATTACTGGTAAATATACTTAAATTTTTCATTAACTTTTTAACCTCTATAATTTAAAAATAAAAATAAATTGACCATCTCTCCCATCATTTATTCTAAAAATAAAAATAAATTGACCATCTCTCCCATCATTTATTCTAAAAATAAAAATAAATTAACCATCTCTCCCATCATTTATTCTTTCCACCTGTCCTATACTTTCATTGATCAAAATTGAAGCATGCCATGGGACAAGGTTGTGTTGTGTTAGATACATTAATTACAGTACATGGAGATCTAGGAGTATAGTACATGGAGTATATGGAGATCTAGTTTAAGAAATTATTTTTTTCTGGCAATATATTTAGGGATTTTTATTTGAAATTGGGCAAGAAATTAGTAGAAGTGTAGATTTGAGTGATTATTTTTATATAATCTTAATACCCCAAAATTTTTCAGCATGTTAAATTCATTTCTACATTCAAAAATGAATTTTAAACAAAAAAAATAAATTTAAATTTGATATAAATTTATTTCATATAACAAAAAAATCATTTTATAGAACAGTTAGACAACACCCTATTTTACCTTTTCATAACATGTCAACAGTAAAAACATTTTGAACTGCAACTAATTAACTTGTTATACACCAAATATAATGTGCATCAACTTGGCCTGGATACTTATACACTCTCATAGGCTGACGCACCATCCAACCCTTCTTCCCATGAGCTTGAATTGCTGATTTACGACCTCCATACCGTGCTCCGACTGCCACAAGTACGAGTATAATTTGATTTGTTTTGCTTACTGAAATTCAACGGTTACATACTTGTAAATTCCAACACCAATTAATTGATAATCCATTTCATATATCCCCTCGACCTCCCACCGAAACACTCCTCGTAATGAAAAACGGTTAAATATCTGCTCTAGCAGCATTTATCATCGTTAACTTGCAACCCTATTTGATAGCACACTTCATTTTTATATTAAGATATAAATTATAAACAATAATTTTGTATGAATTTATTTTATCTAACAAAAAAAATCATTTCATAGAATAGTTAGATAAAACAATTATTTCATAGAATAGTTGGATAGAACAGTTAGACTGCACGGTCTCATAACATGCCACCGTGAAAACATTTAAAACCGTACACGTCCCACTAATTAACGTGTTGTACACCAAATGTAATGTGCATCAACTTGGCCTGGATACTTATACACTCTCATAGGCTGACGCACCATCCAACCCTTCTTCCCATGAACTTGCTTTGCTGATTTATCACCTTCATACCGTGCTCCGACTGCCACAAGTATAATTTGTTTTTGTTTTGTTTTGCTTACTGAAATATGCTATCTCTGGTGTTCTCGGGCTCTGGAATGCCCCTTTGTTTTTATGAGCCTTCTCACATCACGGAGATAATTGAGAGGGACTGATAGTTGAGACAGAATGATGAATGAAGGCGTAAACGTGAGCAATTCCGAATCGAATGGGACTGATAGTTGAGAGGGAG
>JASDQU010683291.1:0-13122 GCA_032191745.1 Picea mariana
GTAACCATAAAGAACAAGTACCCCTTACCCAAGATCGATGACCTGTTCGATCAATTGGGAGGTGCTTCCATCTTCTCAAAGATTGACTTGAGATCTGGATACCATCAAGTTCGAATCAAGGGTGAAGACATCCATAAAACTGCCTTCAGGACGAGATATGGTCACTATGAGTTTGTGGTAGTACCATTTGGATTGACCAATGCCCCTGCCACTTTTATGTGCTTGATGAACAATGTGCTCAGCAAATTCCTAGACAAATTTGTGCTAGTTTTTATTGATGATATATTAATTTACTCCAAGAATAGAGAGGAACATGAGGAACATCTTAGACTTGTGCTTCAAGTGCTAAGAGAACATCAGCTCTATGCCAAATTTAGCAAGTGTGACTTCTTCCAGAAGCAAGTACATTACTTGGGTCATGTCATATCTGAAGAGGGAGTAGCAGTAGACCCTGATAAGATCAAGTCTATCATGGAATGGCCTACCCCAAAGGACTTTTCAGATATCAGATACTTTATGGGCTTAGCAGGATACTATAGGAGATTTATAAAAGGATTCTCCAAAATTGGTTGTCCAATCACTGCCCTCCAGAAGAAGGGAGCTAAATTCACGTGGACACAAGAATGTGAAGAAAGATTTCAATCTCTAAAACATCTACTGACCCACGCACCCGTGTTGAAGATCGTCAATCCCGAAGCTGACTTCCACGTGTGCATAGATGCCTGCAAGGAAGGGCTCGAAGGAGTCCTTATGCAAGGAGGAAGTGTAGTCTTCTATGAATCCCGAAAGTTGAATGAGCACAAAGCCAACTATGTGACCCATGGTCTAGAGCTGGCCGCCATAGTGCATGCCTTAAAAATGTGGAGACATTACCTCCTGGGAAGGAAATTTGTACTTANACAGACCACTGTGGATTGCGATATCTGTTTGACCAACCAAAGCTCAATGCCGGACAAGCTAGGTGGATGGCCCTCCTTAGTGAGTTTGATTTTGAAATCAAACATGTTAAAGGAAAGGAAAATAAGGTGGTCGATGCCCTTAGCAGAAGTATGAAAAAAATTCACTTGGCAGCGGTGAGCACCTGCAAGACGAATGTCAAAGAAAGAGTCAGGAATGCACAAGAAACCGACACATTCTTCCAGACCGTGACCTCGTACCTGAAGCAAGAACCCACAGGAATAAAGTATGAAGGCTACTAGATGATAAATGGAGGTCTGCTAACTTACAGAAACAGATTGTATATTCCAGATTGTGACGACTTGAAGAGGTTAATAATGGATGAACTACATAAAAGACCATATACTGGTCACCTGGGATATCAAAAGATGATCACGGCCACTAGGAAACAATTCTATTGGCCTGGGTTAAAGAAAGACATAGCTAAGTATTTAGCTAAGTGCCTAGAATGCCAACAGGTTAAAGCAAAGCACCGGCACCCAGCAGGATTTTTACAACCTCTACCAATCCCGGAATGGAAGTGGGAAACCATTTCCATGGACTTCATCACCGGATTACCAACATCGACCAAATAGAATGATGCCATCATGGTAGTGGTGGATAAATTGAGCAAGTCCACCCATTTTATCCCCGTCAAATCAACTTGTAAGGCAATAGATATCGCCAACATATTCATGAAGGAGATATTCAGACTACATGGTATGCCTAAAAAGATCGTGTCCGACAGGGACACGAAATTTACTTCCAACTTTTGGAAATCCTTGATGGTTGGTCTAGAGACCAAATTATTGTTTAGCACAGCCTATCATCCTCAAACCAATGGACAGACGGAAAGAGTGAACCAAATATTAGAATACATGCTAAGAATGCATGTAATGCATCAACCTAAAAAGTGGGAAGATTACCTGCCACTGGTGGAATTCGCCTACAATAACGGCTACCAAGAATCCCTGAAGATGAGTCCTTTCAAAGTCCTCTACGTTAGACCATGCAACACTCCAGTCAGTTGGAGTAACCCAGTAAATAGAATTACTATTGGACCTGACATGTTGAAAGAAATGGAACAACAAGTGATTCAGATTAAACAAAACCTAAAAGTCGCTCAGAACAGACAGAAAAGTTACGCCGACCGAAAGAGAACTCCAAGAGAATTCAAGACGGGAGACCACGTATATCTCAGAGTTAGGCCCAGGAAGAGTTCCCTGAGGATGGGGGCTTGTGCCAAGTTGGCACCTCGGTATTGTGGACCCTTTGAAGTTCTACAAAGAGTGGGACCTGTAGCCTATAGGCTAGCACTTCCTCCCACAGTAAAAGCACATAATATTTTCCATGTTTCATTATTGAAGAAATATGTACATGATTCTAATCATATAATTGACTGGTCTGTGATCCAGGTGGAACCGGAGAGAGAATTCCTGCCAGAACCTCAATGCATACTAGACAGAAAGGAAACCCCACTCAGGAACTGAACCATTGCACAGGTCAAGGTGCAATGGAAACATTTTGGCCTAGATGAGGCTACATGGGAAATGGAAGATGCCATGAAACAGGCATATCCGATTTTGTTTACTTCTGTACATACATGTCATATTGATAGATAGAACATCGAGGACGATGTTCCTTTAAGGGGGAGGGATTTGTAACACCCTGTTTCCCCCAGTCTGTAAAAATAACTATATTGGCCAAGAACTATGGCAAACTCAAAGATGTGAATGTTTGATTTTATAGGCCTTTGTATAAAAGATCGATGAATGTAAATTATATCATGAATATGTGTCGCATGATTGCTGGGAAGGGGATGTGTTGAAAGAGACCACAATGGCTAATGAGAGGTGGTGGAAGGGGCCGAGAATGGTTGCGTTAACTTCCATCGAACCGAAACCATATTGGTTTGTACGTGCTCGAAAACCAAAGCTCACTCTTTGACCCCGGAATGAATTACCCGCTAGGATGGTAGGTGGGGAGGCTCCTCAAGAGTAAATGAGGGGATGGGGGCGAACTGCCCATCCGTAACAGCTCCCAGACCTGACCGCGGACGGGGAAATTCGCACCACACTCAATCTTGTAGAGAAAAAGGCAAGAGAGGAAGTGTGGTAGAAGAGGGGAGAGAAGAGAGGAGAACGCGCACGATAGGGATCGCGGGGAAGAACTGGAGAAACTCTGGAAACACAGGGAGTCCTGAACAGAGGAGAAGGAGAGTAACCTTCATCCTTGACTTCCGTTGAGCTGGAAGTAGGAGACTGAATCTTAAGCATCGTGGTCTAGCTCGGGGGTGGCTAGTGGTAAATCTGTTTGGAGTCATTGAGCCTACGGTTGGGTGGAAACGAGCACCCCTCTCAGCAGTCGCGTCACACCTGGTGTTTTCTGATAAGTGTTTATATCTTGTATCTTGAATTGAATATCCTGGAACGCATGCTCATATTTGTACACTCATAAATGGTTTCTGTATAGAAGTGTTTGCTTGGTGTTTTGATCAGAAATAGTGGATGCATGCTTATACTTATATAACCATAATCGGTTAATGTATAGAATGTATGAGTTCAGGATACCAGTCTGTTCCCTTGAGGATTGACCCATCTAACTTGACTCGTGCTATGCCTTGGTTCATCCTCCCAAAGGCACCTTTTTCGGGAAAGTTCCCTCGCATTCCAGAGTCAGAGTGAGTCCCTTGAAAAGACTACCATTGTAGTAAATCCGCGAGTTTACCTTGCCCCTGTCGTGAAGTAAATGGGCTTCGTAGTTTCGGCTCTCGGGAAACCCAAGTGCGAGACCCCTCGTCTTCGCACATCGTGAAATCCCGACATGCGGAACCCTGAAAAGAGCTTAGTGTAAATGGGCTTCGGAGTTTCGGCTCCCGGGAAACCCACGTGCGAGACCCCTCATCTTCGCACATCGCGAAATCCCGACATGCAGAACCTCGAAAAGAGCTTAGTGTAAATGGGCTTCGGAGTTTCGACTCCCGAGAAACCCAGGTGCGAGACCCCTCGTCTTCGCACATCGTGAAATCCCGGTACGTGAAACCCCAAAGCGGTGTAGTGTGAAAGGATTTCGGCGTTTCGACACCCAGGAAACCCAATGGTATGAACCCCACGTCTTTGCAAGTTGTGAAATCTCGGTACGCAAAATCCTGGTATGTGAAACCCCGAAGCGGCGTAGTGTGAAAGGATTTCGGTGTTTCGGCACCTGGGAAACCCAATGGTATGAACCCCACGTCTTCGCAAGTTGCGAAATCCCGGTATGTGAAACCCCGAAGCGGTGTAGTGTGAAAGGATTTCGGCGTTTCGACACCCAGGAAACCCAATGGTATGAACCCCACGTCTTCGCAAGTTGCGAAATCTCGGTACGCAAAATCCCGGTATGTGAAACCTCGAAAGGTAGAATGTCAGGATTTAATCCGAGCCATTGATCAAATTGACGATCTGTTAGACCCTTTCGGGTTTCGACATTTTGAAAGACAGAGAACAGGGGAACACTTGCATCACGATTCCCGAATCGCGAAAGCCAGAAGCGCCCTTATGGTAAGGCCTGTGGTCATAGCCAACGATCACACGGGGGAGGATAAGGGAAGGGAGGGTCTGCGCTAGGCCCCATAGAAATTCGGGGATTATGTTCCTCGAAGAAAAGACAAAAAGAAAAAGAAAAATCATAGTTGCCATAGTGGGTGTGTGACATGGGACCTCCTCGAGTGTGTCTTTGGTTTCTTCGACCCTTGCTAAGTCAAAAGTTTCTTGCTAGGCGTTGGCATGCAGACTATTGGCACTAGCCTAAGGTTTATAATGTTAGCAAGTCGGATTTGACCTTGGTTCTAGCTTAGGTAATCCCAACCAATTATCGATTCCTCTAGATCTTAAAAAAAAAGGCATATCTATATTCAAATTTCATAATTTCTTATCCAAAAATCCATTTAAAATAACCCCAAAAACAGGGTTTAAGAAGTAACTAACCTTCTTGGTCTAAAGCTCTATTTTATTTTCATTGATTTTGATTTGGGTATCTCATTATTTGGACAACGTCCACAATTTATGGAATTAAGGAAAAATAATTTTATTAATGTTTAACTAGTGACCACAAAGTTGGTCAATGAGAGTCAAAATAACACTAAATATGAAGAAATGACGATGCGAAAGTAACTCTTATCACTACTCTATTAAAAGTAGGGAAAGAGCTAAGTAATTAGTCAATAGAAATGTAATTAGTGAAAATACAAAACTATGTCAAGCATATAATGTTGTTGTCAAAGCATGTTAGGGCAAGAAGCAAAGTTGGGGGAGAGAAAGGATGGCTTCTAGTCCGAGTCATCAATCACCATAAGGGGACCAATACATTCTGTGATGATGTTGTTTAATGATATTTGGGGCTAAAGGAGCTTGTTATGAAATATGTGGGAGATCAATAAGGTCCATTACTTCTAACATCCAAGGTTGCACTAACTAATATCTTAAATGATCTAGTCCTCAGCCCTTTATTTGTTGCTATCGATAGACACGAAGAGGAGGAAGAAGAAAGTGATCCTTCTAATGGGATCTAGTTGGCAAGGACCACATGGGATCCTTGATCTATGCCCTAAAACCTTATGCATGAAAAGAGCGAGGCATCTCTACCTAGATAGTGGAGGAAGGATATTTTCGAGCAAAGCTTTGACATTTGTAAATAGCGTCAAGCATGTGGTTTATGATAACAAATTATATATGTTAGTCATTGCTATGTGTCATAACATCAACTCAATCATATAATAGTGATCCATATAGAAGATCAGCATTATGACACATAACGAACATGAGACAACAACTATCGATCATTCTTTGTAGTACAACCCATGGCTTTTGATACTCACTAGGCACAGTACTAATCACACTACCAATCATTGATATTGTGCTTGGTGGATAATTTTCTCCACAAGCCACTGCTAACCCCTGAAATGGCAGCGACATCTAGTGATGTTTATCCTCGATGAACACATATATGTATGTTTAGTAATATGCTTAACCTTCACGAGTGCTTTGTCACTCAATAAAGGTATGGTTTAACTTTTATTAACATATAAAAATTATCAAAAGTTTAAAAGATCTCTCTTTTGAAAGTTTTTGCTTAAGATTGAGGTGCGTGTCTTTAAGGTTTGGTATTTTCCTTTTCAACATTACTCATCGGTCCTCCATCATCACTTACATGTGTTTGTTTATATTGGCTTATCACTTGCCACAGGTCTCTAAGAGCCATTTATAACTCCTTCAAGTCCTAAGAATTAATCATTTTCTCTAATCTTGACTCTAGTAATACTCTCATTAGCTAGAATGAGAGAGAAAGAGAGTGAACACATGATGGTGCCCCATAGGCAACCAAAAACAAATCTAAAGGCCTATTGTAAGGCCTTCATCTGCAGATGGAAGTAAGCACACTTCCTAGGTGGGCGTGGAGGGTTTCCATATAAGGTTGCAATGTTAGACATTGCCTGCCCAATCAATGGACATAGTGGTGAACCATTCGAGGTTGCCTTTATACAAGTTGGGATGCCTTGGGTGTGTTAGAATTTTAAAATTTCTAGTTACAAAGCTACAGTTCTTTAATCCAATAGCAATTGTAATAGGATCATTGAAAGATAGACAATCACAGATACAATATAACACAAAGTTTATTTTGGGAAACCCTCGTGGGGGAGAAAACCCAGCAACCAAAATCCTCAATATAGATTCCTTCAACCAGTACAATGATGCGCTATAGCTCTCCAAGAAAGACCAAGACCAAAACACCAAAATAACCAGACTCCAATACTAGTGAGCTAGACCTCCTTATGCACTCCAAGATACACAAGAGAAGTGTGTGTGTTAATATCCATATGAGAGGAACCTGTCCTCTATTTATACACAAAAGTATCTCTTGAAGAGACACAACTCTTGACCTAACTAACCCATAAAACAGGGTCGACTAGCCACAATGGGGCTTTTTACAATTATAAGTAAAATACCAATAATACAATATTTTTTGTTGAGTTGACTTGTACAATATAATTAGAATAATATTTTAAAAGGTTTGACCAAAACAAATATACAAGAATATCTTGTGTAGTTACACCAAAAATATTAACACTCCCTCTTAACTAGGAAGGTATTCTTCCACACACAGACTCCAAGTCTGATACCACACAAGCTCACATCCATTGATTGTTGAACATGCGAATCTATACATCCTTGGATATCCATCGTACAACATGACTTCACCCCATGCATCTAAGGTCTGTGGGTAGCTCTCAATAACTACAACATGTCCCTGGGACATCCACTCCATGCGATGCATCAGTACCTGATCATGTGCACTCTTGTCTTAGTGCCAACCCTTTTTCATGTTGGATGAGATCCACCAGGCTCAGTGCCAACCCTTTTTCATGTTGGATGAGTTCCACCTGTCACTCCCTCTGAAGAGGGACCACACCAAGCTTGTCCCTGAAGTACTCGAACTTCATCCTTGACAACTGCTTGGTGAACACATCCGCAACCTGATCCTCGGTGGTCACGAACTAGAGCCTCATTGCTCCCCTCTGTACCATATCCCTGAGGTAGTAGTATCTGATCTTGATATGCTTTGACCTGTCATGGAACATCGGGTTCTCTGACAACTTCATCTAGCTTCGATTGTCACACCAAATGCAGGTTGCCTACAATCTGAGACCAAATAACCCAGACAATAGCTTCTGAAGCCACACTACTTCTCTGCTCGTTGCACATGCTGCCACATACTCAGTTTCAGCCGTACTGAGTGCCACACATGACTGCTTCCTACTGCTCCACGAGACCATACTGGAGCCAAGACTGAAACAATATCTTGAAGTGTTCTTTCGGTCAGAAATATTGTCGGCCCAATCTGAATCTGAGTATCCATACAATCCAAACTCATGGTCAAATATATACCAGAGACCGTGATCTAGAGTACCCTTAAGGTACCTCAACACATGTTTTGTTGCAACCAAATGAATCTATCTGGGCTACTCCAAATGTTGACTCAAGATGTTTACAACAAAACATATAACCGGTCTTGTGTTCATCAAATACATCAATGAGCCCACTATCTGCCTATATAAGGTAGAATCCATAATCTATGAAGTTGTATCCTGCAACAACTTTAGATTTGATACCATCAGAGTAGCCATGGCCTTATAGTCCAACATCCTGAACCTCTTTAAGATTTCCACAACATACTTTCCTTGATTTAGAAAAATCCCAGTTGATCTCTGCCAAACTTCTAGTTACGAGAAGTAGTGCATCATTCCTAAATCTTTCATCTCGAATTCTGCAGCCAATTTTCTCTTACACTCAGTGATGAGCTTTTCCGCACCTATTAGAAACATGTCATATACATACAAAAGTAGAAGCATCGGTTCACCATCCTCAACCTTAAAGTAAAAGTTAGGATCTGCACTGCTTTTGGTAAAACCCAAGCTCATCATAAAATTGTCAATCCTACCATACCATGCTCTGGGTGCCTGCTTCAATCCATATAAAGCCTTCTTTAATTTGCACACATGAGTCTGCCTGTCATGTGTCTCGAATTCAAGTGGTTGCTCCACATAAACTTTCTCTTTTATTTCACCATTCAAGAAGATTATCTTCACATCCATCTGGTGCATCTTTCATTTCATCATAGTGGCCAATGAAATTATAGTCCTCATCGAGGTATATATAGCTACGGGAGAAAAAGTCTCTTCATAGTCAATCCCTTCCTTCTGAGAGAAACCTCAGGCCACAAATCTTGCCTTATATTTTTCAATACTACCATCAGTTGCGTGTTTCGTCTTGTAGATCCTGTTATCTCCCAAAATGAATCAGTTAGTTTGTTCCATTTTGTAGGTGATAACATGGTTATAAATAGGGTTCTATATAAATTTTTAGAATTTAGAAGTGTCAAAACATAGGATTTAAGATGTTATCCTAGAAATAAATTGATCCTCAAAAGGTCTTTTCAAAAAATCAAGAAAAAACCTTTCAACAGCTAACATTTGTTTTGAAGTTGAAGTTAGCTGGTGAAAGCCTCAGGTTTCAACGGCTATAGTGTACTCCCAACAGCAAGTGAGCCGGTGAAAGTGTTAACACGGGTTTTTCTCCAACGAATCCAGAAACCCAAAAAGGATACGCCGGACACACGTCATACGATCATCATGGCAAGTTAATGGAAGCAAATGAGTAGTGACACCTTTTCATCACATTCTAGCAGGACATCATGATAGATTGTGATCACGAATTTTGTGTGGCAGACAGAGAAGGGTTTGAAGACGTGACGAACTCTTAATCATCATTGCAACCAGAGGATAAAGTACCAGATTTATGTTGACATCAAATCAAATCATCATTTCTTATTTCAAACTCACGGTGTTTAAAAATTCTATTATGGGGTTTCATATTTCAATTGATAACACAGGGTCATTTTCACCAGTGCCAACCCTTTCCTTATTAAGAAGATTACTGTGTCAACCGTGTACAAATTAATTGGTGATTAAATTACAGATGGCAAGGAAGCAAGGAGGACTACTTCTGAGGAAAGAATTAGACAATTTATCTTTTTTGCAGTCTCATCCAGAGCTGCAGAAGCGTTTCTCAGACATAGGATGTATGACATATGTGGAAAGGTTGCAGGAGGGCTATCACCAGGCGATAGCAGAGACTTTTGCAAAGTCATACGATGGAAAGAAAGATACAATAGGTTCTTTGGAACTGATAGTTGATGAAGCTGCCATTGCTTCAACAACTGGCTTACCCAGAACATGCCAAAGTTGGTTTAAAACAACAGTGACCAAGAATTTGGATTTTAGATCATACCTCAAGACAAGATTCCGAAGTATAACCTGGAAGAAAAGTATCCTTGTTTCTTACCTTGAAGAGGAATGGAAAGTTCTATTCAAGGGCATTCAACTATATGTAACCTCAGAGGGCAGGTATGACAAGTTGATGTTATATCACTTTAGACTCCTAGATCACTTCACAGGGAAGGTCCTTCTAAATTTGCCTTTCTTTCTTCATAAAAGCCTAACAAAGGTGTGTAATAGGATCAGAGCCAAACCATTCAGCATCAAGAATGCCCTTTGTCATTATGGCCTGATTAAAATGATCATCTTGGAAGAATTGAGACAGAGAAAAAGAACTTGGCAACACTTTCTCTTTTGGGAAGGTTTTGAGACCCAAACTCAACCTATGAATGAAAAGAAGAAAGCAGGCAAGAAGCAACCAACTTCGAGTAGCTCGAAGAGAAGGAGAGCTCTCCCAAAGTCACCAGAAGAGAAAAAATCTAGCATAAAGCCCAAGAAAGCTAAAAAGAAACTAGATTTTGAAACAAACTCAGAGCAATCCATAGTAAAGAAGGCAAATGTTCTAAATCTGCCATACATAGATTCAGACATAGAACCAAAAAAAGATGATGAAACTCCAGCCATCAAAAGTCCAGAGCTCTCCATGGAACCTGCACAGGATTTTGAAGTTTTTACTTCCAAAGATGAAGGTGAAACTTCAAGAAATAAGAAATCAAAGAAATTACAGAAGATTAAGGAGCTGAAAGAGATAATAGCACAACAAGAGATTCTAGAAAGGGTGATAAACGCAAGATATAAAGCTTTATCAGAAAATTTTGCAAAGACCAATGCATCTTTTGAGAAGCTAGCACGTGAAAGTATAGAGGATAAGAAGAAGAAGAAAAAGATCACAAAGGATTATAATAGCTTATGGTGGTTAGCTAAGCGCCTGAAGAGGAAAATCAAAAAGTTGAAAGCAAGAATTACCACACATCTAGATTTATAGGTGTTGGCATAGGTTGCTGTAAATTTGCAAGGAGATTAATCAAATAAACAATGATTTTTTATTTTGAACATGAAAGGTTTTCCTTTTGATTAAACAGAGTTTTCACCAGCACAAAAGGCACAATTATAACCAATTAGCTGTTGAAAAGCAAAGCTTTCATCGGCTAATTAGCAAATTCTAAGGCGAAATAGTTGGTGAAACCATAGAGAAAGAATTTTGAAGATTTGAGCTCGAACAGAGTGATTTTTGGGTGATTTAAAAGATAAGAGGGCATCAAAAAGATCAATTGCCAAATCATGAAATATTTAGTTTCAAAGATTCGTGGAGATATAGAAGGTGAATGCTTAAATGGTCAACTAAAACTATGTTCACAGCTGTTTAAAGTTTTCAGTTTTGAAGACATGTGTCAACACATCAGAGACATATCAGGGGCGCATCATGATAAAGACCAGATGTCAAAGACCTTTTGAAGACAGTTTGATTCATATCAAGTAGATTTTCAATTACCTAATTGTAATTAGTTTACACTCTGTTTTTATATATTTAGAAATCCAGATCCATTTTTCAGGGATCTGAGATCTATTGTAAAGGATATAAATACTTATCATTTTGATAAAAAAAAGGTTCGATTTTGGATACAGAAAATACTATATTATAAACAGACTTTTCCATATGATAATACAAATCACAGTTTTCTCTCTCTATTGATGTCAGATTCTCATCTTTCCTTCTGTACTCTTATTCAAGTTGTTTTAGCTGCATAATGATTGTCATCTCATTGGTTAGCTCATAACTTGATTAATAGTTGCTTATCATTGTTTATTAAACCCTACATTTGTATTTGGTTTATAAGCATTGTTTTCTCACCCACTTAAAAGCTATCATCTGATTATTGATCCTTGAGAGCACTGGTTCATTTGATTCTCATTTTGACTGTCTGAATACCATACTGTAATTGAGTTATCCCATTGATCCACACATACAAAAACACAAAAACGAGTTTACTTTAAGTTACCAAGCATCTTTGACTTACAATCTCAAAGAGTTTCTTGGAGTGATAACAGATCCATTTCAAACTCACCACATATTTTTCCTTTGGTCTGGGAACCACATCCTAGACATCATTCTGCATAATGGACTGGTATTCCTCTGCCATGGCATCTTTCCATACTTGATTTTTTGCAGCCTCTTCATAATTGGAAGGTTATGCATCCATTATGTCACACAAGAATGCTACGTAGTTGGAATATGGCTTTGACTTCTTACTTTCCCTGAAATATTTCTTTGGGGCACCAATTCTTTTTGCATCTCTGATAAGCTCTTGTGCCCAAGTTGGTCTTCTCTTGTGAGAAGGCATCTCCGTTGATTACTAAGGTTCTACCATGTCATGATCCTCTGGAATGATTTCCTCTAGCTCAACTGCCTCTGTCTTTGGAACTTTAGGAACTTCATTCTCTTCTTCATGTACCACTTCTACACGGATTTGTTTGGATTTACTGAAAGTTGCATTCTCATCAAAGGTTACATCTCAATTGATCTCCACTTTCCGGTGACCAGGAATGTATATCCTATAAGCCTTTGATGTGTTTCCTCTAGCTCAACTGCCTCTGTCTTTGGAACTTTAGGAACTTCATTCTCTTCTTCATGTACCACTTCTACACGGATTTGTTTGGATTTACTGAAAGTTGCATTCTCATCAAAGGTTACATCTCAATTGATCTCCACTTTCCGGTGACCAGGAATGTATATCCTATAAGCCTTTGATGTGTCACTGTAACCAACAAATATTCCCTTCTGTCTGGAAGGGTCTAACTTTGTCCTCTTTTCCTTGGGGACGTGAACAAATACAAGGCAGCCAAATATTCTGAAATGGCTAACTTCTAGCTTCTCTCCTGAAAACATCTCATCGGGTGTCTTGTTTTCAAGCACCTTGTGGGGACTTCTATTAGGCACGTACATTGTCGTCTTTGTTGCTTCTGCCCATATATGCATAGGAAGATCTTGATCATGGATCATGGCCTTTACTGCTTCCATGATCATTTAGTTCTTCCTTTCAATTATTCCATTCTGTTGAGGGTTATAGGGAGTAGAAAGCTCCCTCTTAATCCCAACTTCCTTGTAATACTCCTTGAATTCTTCTGAGGTGAATTCACCTCCATTGTCTGATCGCAAGGTCTTTATCTGTCAAGTTTTCTACCAGAGCCTCGAACTCTTTGAATTTTCCAAAAACTTCATTCTTTGCTTTTAACAAATAAATCCAAGTTTTACATGAGTAATCATCAATGAAAGATACATAATATACATACCCACTTAGTGAAGTTGTCGACATCAGTCCACACACGTCTGAATGCACAATGTCCAAAAATACTTTGGCTTTGTTATCACTATT
>JASDQU010683292.1:20675-43693 GCA_032191745.1 Picea mariana
TTTCAAAGATATCTTAGGTGACCCCTTTGGGTGGTAAAGGGATGTTGATTATATCAAAAGGAGGTCAAAAAGGGTGGTACTGGCATATAGTTGGAGGTCAATGGTATGTAGTATGGGCAAAGAACATAGTCAAAACCGGGGACCAACAAGCTATGGAAAGGAAGACCAACAAATGTGAAGCACTTCAAAGTATTTGGAAGCAAATGCTATGCCAAAAGAGAAGATGGAAGAATGGGAAAGTTTGACTCTCGTGTAGACAAAGGAGTACTTGTTTGTTACTCAAGTACAAGGAAAACATACAAGTGTTACAATCTGAGGTTGAAAAAGGTTTTGGAAAACATCAATGTAACAATTGATGAAACAGGTGGACAATAATTAAAGGAAGAAGAAAATGAATCAATGGAACAACTTTATGAAGAAGAAGCAAAAGATGAAGAAGAAGTAGAAGGGGAATATGAAGAGGATCAGACAGAAGTAGAAGAGCAAGTTCAACAAGTGCCTCCAAAGACACCTAGAAAACGAGTACACAATAATCATCCTTCAGATCAGATTATCAGAAACAAACATGCAGGAGTTGAGACTAGAAGAAGAATCTGTTCACCAGAACAAATGCACCTAGCACTCTTATCTACGATTGAACCAAATAGTTTTGAAGAGGCCAACGAGGATAAATTCTGGAATAAGGCCATGTATTAAGAATTGGATCAAATAAAGAAGAATGACACTTGGGAATTGGTTCCAAGACTAAAGAATAAGAATATGATTGTCACAAAGTGGGTTTTCATAAATAAATTGAATGAACATGGATAAGTTACAAGAAACAAAGCTAGATTGGTATGTAAATGATACACACAGGTTGAAGGAAGTGACTTTGAAGAGACATTTTCCCTAGTTACCAGAATGGAAGCAATCTGATTGCTTTTAGCTTATGCATGCTCCAAGAATATTAAAGCGTATCAGATGGACGTGAAATCAACTTTTCTGAACGGGGAACTTGAAGAAGAAGTCTACATTGAACAACCATAAGTATTTCAGTTGTAAGAGAACACAGATTATGTGTGTAAATTGAAAAAGGCCTTGTATGGCCTAAAACATGCTCCTAGAGCATGGTACTCTAGACTAGATAAATATCTACAACATGTAGGGTTTAAAAAAAGGAAGTGCAGACAACAAACTCTACATCAAGGTAATTCAAGATAATATTTTATTAATTGGAGTTTATGTCGATGATATTATTTTTGGAAGTACTGATGACAGGTTAAGCCATAAATTTGCAAATGATATGCACAATGAATTTTAAATGTCATTACTTGGAGAACTATCCTTCTTTTTGGGTCTTCATATATGTCAAAACAACTAAGGAATTTTTATTTCTCAAACTAAATATATTAGAGAAATGCTAAAGAAGTTCAGAATGTAAGAATGCAAACCAGTTACCACTCCTATGCAAACCAGTTGTAAGTTGAGAAAAGATGATGATTCAAAGTCTACAAACCAGAGAAATACAGGTCGATGATTGGTAGCTTACTATATAGGACATCATCCACACTAGATGTAATGTAGATAGTTGGACAAGAGGCATGATTTCAAGCAGCACCAAAGGAGTCACATGTCTTAGCAGTGAAGAGGATTTTCAGATTTCTCAAAGGAACATAAGAGTTTGGGATATGGTATCCAAAAGGAAAGGATCTATCACTTATTGCCTACATAGATGCAGATTGGGAAGGTTGCATTGATGACCGACGAAGCAACAGTGGAGAAGCGTTCTACTTGGGTGAGTGTTTAGTAACTTGGCTAAGCAAGAAACAATCATCAATATCTTTATCTACAGCCGAAGTAGAGTATATTGCAACAAAAAGATGTTGTACACAAGTTCTATGGATGAAACAAACTTTGATAGATATACAGTTTGAGTATGATAAGCCCATTCAAATATATTGTGATAATACAAGCGCCATTATTATCTCAAAGAACTCGGTGATTCACTCCAAGACGAAGCACATTCCAATCAATTATCACTTTCTACGAGAATAGGTTGTAGGGAAGAACACCAGAGTTGAATACATGGGCACAAACGAACAAGTGTCATACATCTTTACAAAACCACTTCCAAGAGAATCCTTTGAGTATCTTCGTCATAGACTCGGAGTAATTTCTACTCCAAAATGAATGCTTTTGAATGTTTATCTTATATGTCTTATATTTACATGAGGAAGCACCATAAAGAGGACATTTTAGGTTGGGAGATCAATTTCAGGAAGAGTTCAATTAGGGGGAGTATCCCCAAGGACAGTTCAGTTAGGGGGAGCAGCCCGAGATGGAAAGATACCTTTGCCATTGATGACAAAGGGGGAGAGATTTATCAGATGTAGGATAGAAATGCTTGGAGAAAGAGCACATAGGCATGGTTCCAGGGGGAGAAATGGTCATAGGGGGACCATGAGTGATATGAATTCAATATTTCATTAGAGTGTTGCCATCAATGCCAAAGGGGGAGATTTTTTATTAATTGGGTTGGTTTTCATTGATGTCAACCCTTGAAGAAAGTCCAATAACAAATTCCTGTAGCACAAAGGTTTGGGTAATGGACCCAAGTTTGTTTGATGGATAATGGTATGAGTTTTGATATATTTGTAGGAAAGACTATTATAGATGAATATTACATTTCATTCCATTTCCGGTGGTATGTGGAATGTCACATAACTCCTCACGGTTAGATATTTATGGCCATGTGAAGTTGGAGAACCCTCATGAGTCATCTAGAAGCCCCAAAAGGTCAAAGTAGTCAAAGTGGTTGCAAAGAAGAAATTATTTAANCCCTAAAATAAGGAAAGTGGGTTAAGATGATTAGAAGGTAAAATTATTTAAGTAATAAAGTTAATGGAGAACTTACTAATTGTGGAAAGTGGTTAAGTTAAGTGGACAAGTGGTTAGAAGTGGGTTATCCCTAAAATAAGGAAAGTGGGTTAAGATGATTAGAAGATAACCCCTTGAAGAAGCTACATGAAAGTCTAAATAAGAGGCAAATGTCTCTCATTCAAATACACTTGAGCATATTGAATATCTACAAGTGAATGAGGTAACCAAAGGAGATCCAAGGCAAATTTCAGAGGCAAGGTGAAGTAAAGAAGGCCATAATTCAAGGGAGGATAAAGTCTTTTGATGATGCTTTCTAAGGTATGTTATTTACAGGTCATCTCGCCATTTTCACAATAAAGTTTTTTCTAGAATGATTCATATCATGAAATCTAGAGGTCGTTGAGGAAACATATCCAAATAGTTGTGATAAACATTTCAGCTTGTGGGTCGTTGTATTTTTGGAGTTACACTCCATGGAAAATGAGGTTTGTGTCTAGTCCTGAAACTAGTCTAAAACAAGTGTTTCAGGTAAAAACGTCATAACTTCTTCATATCAGATTGACATTAAGTAAGACCAAATGTATTGGTTAGAATACAGTCTTTAGTATTTTGTGTACCATTTTCCGATCCATACAACAAATACTCCATGTGGGGAACACTCTACAAGTTCTCTCTCTAGAATAAGCAAAAATTCAACAAGGTATGCCATTTTTTCTATAACTCATTTTCTGAGAGGTTCCAAGTAGTGAAACCTAGAGGAATTGCATAAAAGACACTGAACACTATGTACTATTTTCAGATATTTATTCATTACAGGTACATAGTTATGATTATTTCAAGTTAGGGTTGTTGACTAATCCAAAATTAGTCATGTGAGACTAAATTAAAGTTTGATGAAAATGATAGTCTCTTGTTGTTAAAGTTAAGGAAGGTTTGCACGTATGTGATCATATACACCAAGTCTATTACAAAGTTACAAATCAGATTTGGATGATGAAATTGATTAAGGATTTGGGTTGAGGTACATGTTGGTTACATGGTTGAGACAAGTAGTTGATGAGTTGACACATACATGAGGTGTATAGTTGATGATGTTGTTGATTAATTGGGTTGTTTGTCATTGATGTCAACCCTTGAAGAAAGTCCGGTAGCACAAAGGTTTGGGTAATGGACCCAAATTTGTTTGATAGATAATGGTATGAGTTTTGATATATTTGTAGGCAAGACTATTCTAGATGGATAGTACATGTCATTTCATTTCTAGTGGTATGTTGAACGTCACATAACTCCTCATGGTTGGAGAGTTATGGCCATGTGAAGTTGGAGAACCCTCATGAGTCATCTAGAAGCCCCAAAAGGTCAAAGTAGTCAAAGTGGTTGCAAAGAAGAAATTATTTAAATAATAAAGTGAAGTGATGAGTGTACTATAAGTCAAAGTGGATTCAAAAGAAATTATTTAAATAATAAATTTAATGGATAAATTACTAAGTGGACAAGTGGTTAGAAGTGGGTTAGCCCTAAAATAAGGAAAGTTGGTTAAGATGGTTAAAAGGTAATTTAAATAATAAAATGAATTGATGAGTGTACTATAAGTCAAAGTGGATACAAAATAAATTATTTAAATAATACATTTAATGGAGAAACTACTAAGTGGACAAGTGGTTAGAAGTGGGTTAGCCCTAAAATAAGGAAAGTGGGTTAAGATGGTTAGAAGGTAACCCCTTGAGGAAGCTACATGAAAGTATAAATAAGAGGCAAAGATCTCTCATTTTTAATCACACTTGAGAATATTGGATATCTACAAGTGAATGAGGTAACCAAAGGATATCTAAGCCAAATTTTAGAGGGAAGGTGAACTAAAGAAGGCCGAAATTCAAGGGAGGATAAATTCTTTTGATGATGCTTTCTAAGGTATGTTATTTACAAGTCATCTCACCATTTTTGCAATATTTTTTTTTTCTAGAATGATTCAGACCATGAAATTGGGAGGGCGTTGAGGAAACATAACCAAGTACCTACGATAAAAATTTCAGCTTGTGGGTCATTGTATTTTTGGAGTTACACTCTGTGGAAAACATGGTTTGTGGCTAGTCCTGAAACTAGTCTAAAATAGGTGTTTCGGGTAAAAATGTCATAACTTATTCATAATAGATCCAAATTTAGTAAGACCAAATGTGTGGGTTATAGTACAGTCTGTAATATTCTTTGTACAATTTTTAGATCCATACAACAAATATTCCATGTGGGGCACGCTCTAAAAGTTCGCTCTCTAGAATAATCCAGAATTCAATAAGGTATGCCATTTTTTCTATAACTCCTCTTATGAGAGGATCCAAGTAGTGAAATATGGAGGAATTGCATAAAATACACTGAAGAAAATTGTGTACTATTTTCATATCTTTATTCATTACAGGTACATAGTTATGATTATTTCAAGTTAGGGTTGTTGACTAATCCAAAACTAGTCACGTGAGACTAAATTAAAGTTTGATGAAAATGCTAGTCTCTTGTTGTTAAAGTTAAGGAAGGTTTGCAGGTATGTGATCATATACACTAGGTCTATTACAGAGTTACAAATCATATTTGGATGATGAAATTGATGAGGGATTTTGGTTGAGGTACATGTTGGGTACATGGTTGAGACAAGTAGTTGATGAGTTGGCACATACATGAGGTGTATAGTTGATGATGTTGGTACAGATTGATAAGTCATATTTGATGAGTAGTTGATACATGAGTGGTACATACTTGGTACATGGTTGGAGGAACTTGTTAGTAGTATTGTTGACACATGGTTTATGGATGATGTAACATGTCTTGGTATATTACTAGAAGCACATATTGATCTTGGTGATGATAATGAGTTGTTTTGTTATGCTTGGTTGATGCACATATTTGAGAGTTGTCTTGGTGATTGATATTGGTGAGTAGATCTCATTTGGTTGATAGGACAAGTTGTTGTGATAGGTTGTTTGGATAGGTTTTTGTGACAGGTTATTTGTACAAGTTTGGTGCATGGTTGATGCACTTGTTTATGGTACAGGTTGAAGTACAGGTTGGTGCATGGTTGATGCACTTGTTTATGGTACATGTTGATTACAAGTTGAGGTACAGGTTGGTGCAGGGTTGATGCACTTGTTTATGGTACAAGTTAATTACAAGTTGAGATACAGGTTGATACATGGTTCAGGTTATTGGTACATGTTGTTTGGTGCAGGTTGATTGGTACATGTTTAAAACAATATATCTCACAGTGATAGTGTGACAATGGTTTCATCATTCTACTTATACGTTAGGGCATTGGACAGGGAAAGGACAGGTGGTTGTATCCACCTTTCGGTTGTAGCCAAAGGACATAGGGGGTTGTAGCATCCTTCTGGTTGTAGCCAGATAATTGGGGAGTTAGAGATTCCCTAAGGTTGTAGCCTGAGAAACTAGGGGGTTGGAGCCTCCTTCCAGTTTCATATGGAAAAAAAAGGAAGTTGGTGCTTCCAATGAATGTAATTCTTAAAGACATATAAGAAAAAATATTCTGCGGTTTTCTCTCGCTTTGGGTTTCCATGTAAAAACACTGGTGTACTGTGTATGTGTAAAACTCATTTGTTCATTGTTTATTTACTCTAAAATTATTGGATGATAATGCTACATTGATATAACACTTGCATTATATGGTTAAAAAGGATTAAATTTCTCTACTACTGATTCACCCTCCCTCTCAGTAATCCAACAGATGTTGATACATCTTGATTAGTCATAGTTTGTGTATTTGATGCATGATTATTACATATTTGGTGCATGGTTGATGCACTCGTTGATGGTACAAGTTGAGTTACAGGTTGGTGCATGGTTGATGCACTTGTTTATGGTACATGTTGATTATAGATTGTTTGGTATAGGTTGGTACAGGTTGTTTGGTGCGGGTTGATTGGTACAGGTTTACAACAGTATATCTCACATTGATAGTGTGGCAATGGTTCCATCATTCTACTTATATTTTAGGGCATTTGGATGGGGAAAGGACATGTGGTTGTAGCCACCTTCTGATTGTAGCTAGAGAACATAGGGGGTTCTAGCCTCCTTCTGGTTGTAGCTAGAGAATTGGGGAGTTGGAGCTTCCCTCAGGTTGTATCCTGAGAAACTAGAGGGTTGGAGCCTCCTTCCAGTTGCATCTAGAAAACAAAGGAAGTTGGCAATTTCAATAAATTTAATTTTTAAAGACATATAAGAAAAAAACATTTTGTGGTTTTCTCCCTCTTTGGGTTTCCACGTAAAAACACTGGTGTATTGTGTATGTGTATGATTGCTCATTTGTTCATATTTTATTTACTCTGAAACTATTGTATGATAATTCTACATTGATATAACACTTTCATTTTATGGTTAAAAAAGATTAGATTTCTCTATTACTAATTCACCCCCCCTCTCAGTAATCCAACATCCTCCACTTTTTAGAGTGTTTTTTTGACAAAGAATCTAAAAATCTGATTGTGGAAAGAATTGACCAGAAAATAATAAAGGAAAATCCTGGTCAGAGGCCGACCTCAAATATATGTGACCATCCCATATTTCCAAAATTCATAAGGAAACAAGGGACACACTTGATGACTCTCTTGATAGTATAGAAGTTGAGAATGACAACTTAAAGGAAAAGATGAAAGAATTGGAGACTGCCTTCATGCCTCTTCCCATCTTGGCCAGTCCTTTGACAATGATAAAACCAACTACACCTAGTATCAAGTTAAAGGGATCATTGAGTTTTCTTATAGCGGTTTGAAACTATGTTGATAAAAATATTAAAAAGAGAACACCATTGACAACAGAGCTCCGGGAAGTATCTAAAAACATTGTTTCTTTTGGTTCAAGAGCACATGCATTTCATGAATCTCCAAGCTGATTTTAAGAATGAAGAAGGATTTTACATAGATGTTGTTTTACCATTTGGGATAAAAGTCTCAAACATGACAGAAGTAAAAGGGAGAGAATAAGATATTCCTTCTCCTAGTTGGATCAAACAGTTGAATGCATGTTCGAAAGAAAAGATCAAGAATTTGAAAAACATTGTTCAAGCATGCAATGAAGCTATAGTAAAAAAAGAAGAATTATTCAGAAGGCTCACAAAAATAGATTTAGTAGGAAGCACTGGTGAGGTGAAAGATCCTAAATTAATATTCAATTCAATGTTTATGACAAGGCAACAATTTGATGAACACGTGGAGATACTAAAGGGATTATCGACTGACAAATATAATGGAATAATTGAATATGATGAAGAAGAGATAGATAATTGGCTTATCGATTATTCTATGAAAAATAAATATATTAAGGAATCGATCCATGATATTTCTCATGACCTAAGATATTTAGAAGGTGAATTGTTTAATATCAAAATTAGACATGAGATAAACGTTGCACCAATGAAGAATTACATTGAGGTTTGGTTTAAGAGGGAAATCAATAAGTTAGCAAAAGAGGGCTAAGAGATGGCGGTTTAGACAGTTCCTGTAATTGTCAACAAGGAAAATAAAAGGACAACAATAAGAAAGTGAGGAATGAGAGATACCATCATAGTAAGTTTATGTTGATCATATTTTTCTTTCTTTATCAGTTTTTCATCCAATTATTCCACTTCTTTGGTTAGAAAGGTCTAAACGAGATCTGATAATATCATTTTGTCTTCCTTCCAGATCTTGCTACTTTGCCTCCGCCCACTTTCTTCTTTCCACAGTCTATTTCCTGTTTATATTTACTTTTATGGTCCGCGGGAGCCTAATCTCAGTCCTCTAGAAAAATGCATTTTAATGTCAAATCATTGTAATAGGCCTTAATATTTTTTCATAAATCCCAAGAGAACTAAGTCAGGATCAGTTTTGACGGTGTTTTATAACTCTGAGTTTTGAGTATAAAATATTTGAAATTGGTCTATCATTTTCTTTCTTTGAGATCCACATGTGTTTACTCTATTATAGTTCTCTTATGCGTACATATCATCTTCTTTTATTTTATGTGTGATCATAAATATTTATTTTTAGTATGATGGATGTGAGGAAATTTTACTTATATTTTCAAATGTGTGATGTATGAGGTTCCTCGTCATCTCTCATGAATTCTCTTTAAAATTAAACATTTTTATTTTTCTGCAAATTTTATCTTTCTTTGAGCATAATAGTGGACTTTCACAAAGGTTCTATATCATTTTGGAAATCTAGAGCATGAAAGAAAATCATACAATAGAGAGGAGTACCACCTCTATAAAAATGCATGAGGATTTCACATCCTCGTGAGGTTGTTGTTTCGGTCCTAATGGATTCAAGCGTCAAAACTAATGTCGGTATTTATTACATGGAAAACATATTGGTCTACCTATGTGAGGGGTTAGAGATGTCAGGTCCCTAACATGCCCCCCCCCCATGAAGAACAACCTTGTCCTTAAGGCTTGAGATGAGGAAATTTTTGCAGAATGGTGGTTGGCTCCTAGGTGGCATCTTCTAGAGTTGTATCTTTCCACTGAACTAACACTTCCTTGATAGTGTGTTGATGGAGATGATTCTCTCACTAGTCTAAGACTGATTGTGGCTGCAACCAAATGGAAGCCTCTTAATCCAACTTAGGGAGAATGGTCTGAATTTGAAACTTACTTCCAATCACTTTCTTTAAGCATGAGACATGAAAAATAGGATGGAGCTTGGAATGACTGGGAAAAGCTAACTGGTAGGCCATGGGTCCCACTCGCTTGAGAATTTTATAAGGACCATAAAATTTGGGAGCAAGTTTCTCACAATGTTCAACTTTGAGTGATGGTTGCTTATAAGGTTGAAGATGAAGAAAAACCTTGTCCCATTCAAAAAATTGACATTTTGAATGATCCTGATCTGCCTTTTGCTTCATGCAATTCTAAGCCATGACCAAATTTTCTTTGAGGGTATGAAGAATGGCCTCGTGGGCTGTAATATTTTTGTCAACCTTTTGAACCTTTGATACACCTGGCATGTATGAGAGATACGATGGTGGATTTTGGTTGTAGATTGCTTCAAAATGAGTCATGCGAGTAGTTGTATGGTAAGATGAGTTGTACCACCATTCAACGAGGGGAAACCACTGATCCCACTGGTTTTGTCGGTCATATGAAAAACACCGTAAATATAATTCCAAACACTTTTTGACAACTTTATTTTGGCCAGTAGGGTGGGGATGATAGGAGGTGATGAGATGCAATTGGTTTCCCTGGATCGTGAACAATTCTTTCCAAAAATTACCGGTGAAAGTTGGATCTCGGGCAAAGACAATAGAATGAGGCATGCCATGAAGTTTGAAAATATTATCCATGAAAATTTGAGCCACTGTGGATATAGTTAATGGGTGTTGAAGATAAAAAATGAGCATATTTGGAAAGACGATTGAGTACCACCATGATGACTGAATTATTGTATGATTTAGGTAATCCAACAATGAAATCCATAGAAATATTTCTCCAAATACCAATGGCAATCGAAAGTAGTCGGAGTGTTCTTGGAGCTTTGACTATTTCTCCCTCATTGCATTGATAGAAATCACATTCAACCGAAAAGGTGTGGACGTCTTGTTTCATACCTTCCCAGAAAAAAGAAAATTTGACCTGTTCATAGGTTTTGGTAAAGCCTGAAGTCCTAGTTGTGGGTGAAGCATGAAGCTCAGAAAGCATTATGGATTTAAGTTGTAATTTTTTTCTTAAATACAAATGACCTTTGTAGTGAACATATTCATTGGGCCAAGAGTACCTTGGAGAAGCTGGAGAATGGTGTTGCAATTGTTGGATTAGGAAAGAAATTTTGGGGTCTTGCATCGATTTGTGACAAACATCTTGGAGCTAGTCTGGTACAATGAAGGAGAGGGAAAAAAGGGACCCTAATTCTTCATACTTCCTCGAAAGAGCATTGGAAACCACATTTTTCTTTCCTTTATTGTAAATGATATCATAATCATATCCAAATAGCTTGGTCACCCATTTTTGTTGATCCAGGGATGAAATTCATTGTTCCAAAAAATATTTGAGGCTATGATGATTAGTTTTAATTTGGAAGTGTTTCCTCAATAGATAAGGGTGCCATAGATCCATGACATGCATAATATCTAACATTTCCTTTTCATAAATGGATTGGCCCAAATTTCTCTCCGAAAGTTGTTTTCTAGTGAAGGAAAAANCTTAGTTTTAATTTGGAAGTGTTTCCTCAATAGATAAGGGTGCCATAGATCCATGACATGCATAATATCTAACATTTCCTTTTCATAAATGGATTGGCCCAAATTTCTCTCCGAAAGTTGTTTTCTAGTGAAGGAAAAAGCCCTGCCATCTTGCATGAGTATGACCTCAATTCCTTTCCCTGAAGCATCACATTCAAGTATAAAAGTATTTGTGAAGTCGGGAAGTGCCAGGACATGGTTCGTGCACATAACTTCTTTCAATTCTTGGAAGGATTGATTAGCTCTTGGAGTCCAAGAAAAAGCATTCTTTTTAAGGAGAGTAGTGAGAGGGGATGGAATTTTCCATAATTCTAAACAAACTTACAATAATAGCTCGTTAAACCTAGAAAGCCATGAAAACTCTTAAGAGTTTTAGGGCGAGGCCAATATTGCATAGATTTGATTTTCTTAGGATCCACCCATACACCATCCTTGCCGACAATATGAACCAGGTACTCCACTTATGAGGCTCCAAAGTCACATTTAGATTGTTTGAGGAAAAGTTGGTGTTGTGAGAGTATATGGAGTACTTGATCCACATGGGCGATATGGGCTGTCCAATTTTTACTAGAGATGAGAATATCATCAAAGAAAACCAAGAAAAAATGATGGAGAAAAGGATGGAAGACATGATTCATGAGACATTGAAAAGTGGAGAGAGAGTTACACAGGCCAAAAGGAATTGATAAGAAATCATAGTGACCCTCATGAGTTATAAATGTAGTCTTGAGAATGTATTCATCTTTCATATGGATCTAGTTGTAGCCATAACTGAGTTCAAGTTTGGTGAAGTATTGAGTACCACTCAATTCATCCGATAGATCATCAATGACAGGAATGGGAAATTTGTCTTTGATTGTGATTTTGTTGAGGGCATGAAAATCAATACACATTCGTCAAGTACCTTATTTCTTGAGTATCATGACCATAGGAGAATAATAGGGGCTGGAACTAGGACAGATAACACCCGCTTCGAGCAAATATCAATTTTTTTTCTCAATTTCATTCTTCTGGGAAAATGGATGATGATAAGGGTGAAAATTGGGAGGAAGATTGCCCCGTATGAGTGGAATGGAATGATCATGGATTCCACAGGAAGGGGGAAGTCCTTGGAGAGTGGTAAAAACAAATTGGTTTCAAGAGAGGATAGATGGGAGGTTGGGATGCATAGAGGGTGTCTCAATGGCTTGAATGTAGTGGAGTTTAGAAGTAATTCCAAAATGACCTTTTTTGAGGAGATTTTTCATTCAATGGGAACTGATGATTTCAAGGGAGCCTGTTGTGATGCCTTAGAACTTATACTATTGTCCCTCATGTTGCAATTGAATGGTTAATTCCTTGAAATCCATGAGAATGGGTGTGAGAGTGCGTAATCATTTGGCACCAAGAACAATGTCACAACCTCCCATGTCTATAAAAAACATATGAGAGTTCAGGTGATACTGAACAACTTGGAGTTGCACATTTTCACAACATCTCCCATGTTTCATGGAACCTCCATTGGTAATCATGATTTGAAAATTATTGACTATACAATTATGGAAATTGAATTCTTGGGAAATGGGGTGATGAATAAAATTATGGGTGCTACCACTGTCAACGAGGATGATAAATTTATGATTCTTAATGTAACCAATTAACTTGAGGGTCTAGGGAGCAGAGAAGCCAATGATGTCATTCAGTGAAATCACCAGTTCAAATTTTGGTGGATTAGAGAGTGGAGTCAGATCAACTGGTGGTGGTAGCTCATCCACAGGGGAAACAACTACCTCCTCTTCAGAAACATCCTTAAAAATGGACATAAAAAGATTATGTTTTTCACACTTTTTCCCTGAAAAATATTTGTCATCATAATTATAGCAAAGACCCTTGAGTTGGCATCCAACCATTTATGACCGGGTTAATTTCTGGATCTTCAGGGGAGTTACAGGAGGGGTGAGATTGGTGGGTTTAGGGTGAGGAAGAAAGGATGGTTTTTTGGTCTGGGAGGATAAAATTTGTTGTGCTTCCTTGGCTCGTCGAGTAGCTTCCAACCAAGTCTAGGGGCGTTCCATGAGAACACAGGCACAAATTTTATATTTTAGGCCACTGATAAAGAATTCTCGGAAGAAGGAATCTGACATGCCCTCCGTTTTGAAAGTCAAGTGCTCAAGGCAATGATAAATTATTCCAGTGTCCCAAACTACTTCAAATTAGTCAAACGACCTAAATGGTGGGTGTCGAAGTCAAAACGATCATAAAACTACGCAATAAAATGTGTCCAAAAAACATACCCTTTGCATGCCTTTCTATGCCATTACACCATTTCCAATGTTCCAGATCCAGATGTAGGATACCGTAATGAATATTGGCTAAATCATCAGTAATTCCATGCAAAGAGAAATAATGTTCCATTTGAGTGACCCAGCCTATGGGATCCAAGCCATCAAAGTTTTTCACCTCAATTCTGGGAAGGCGTAGGTATTGAGGAAGGTGGGTGGAATGAGGACCTTGGTAATGGGAAGATTCATTATCTTCCTGATAGGAACGTTGTTTAGAAGAGTTAGGGTTCAAGGAGTGGCCCATCATTTGGCCGAGTGTGTCTTTGATGTCTTTGATATTGGTACATTGGTCCTGGAGGATCTGAACAGAGGCATTGATCTTTCTAATGTTGGAATTGAGAGTATTTATGTCCTTCTTGTTATAGATGTTGGCTAAAATAAAGGTATTTAGTTCTTGGGTACATGTGGTGGCCATTTTGGAAGAGGAAAAAATGGGTAGGCGAGTCCACACTGAAAAATATTTATAGGTTAGGGGTATCATGGTAGATGAGGAAAAGAAAGGAAGCAAATGGGATAGGTGGCAAATAAGGGTGTCGAGAAGGGTGGGTGGGGCCATAGAGAAAAATTATGACAAGTGATAGGTACCATGATGATAAGGGTGAAAAGGGGAATCCAATGGGATAGGGGCCAAATAAGGGTGTCAAGAAGGGGGTGGGGTCCACGAAAAAAATGTCTTAAAAACAATATCTACCACAGTAATCAGGGTGAAGAGAGGAATCCAATGGGATAGGTCCAAAATAAGGGTGTAAAACTTTTTTTTTACGTATGTAGAGTTATACTCTAGCCCGAATAATACTGTAGTGATGAATGGCCCAAGTTGTTAGCTGAAAAAAATTCTGTAGGAATTTTACAACTAGAATGCAAGAGGCAATGTTACACGATAATAGATCTCGTATGTTCCTTTTCGATTATGTTTCTTTCCCAAAGGTTAGGGTTTATAGGGTTCCTATAGTCATGAGTTGTTTCTATGCTATAACTCTCTGATATATGTGTGGGGTCGAACAATAGTACTCTACCAAATATATCAGGGCACTGACTAAGGAGACTCGATCGTACCCTTAGTATTACTACCCGATTACCCATGTACTAGAGAGTATCTTCCCGAGTGTTATTCTTGGTGGCACTATAAAATTTAGGCAACCAATCGGTTGATCTAGGGATGGTTTTAGGATACCTAGGAGACTTTTGATATAACTTCCAGTATGTGGGAGTGATGGCCATGTACAGATTCTTTCTGATGCGATACTACTCGAGGGGTACCAACAAGGGTTACAAATATTTCCAACAAGGAAGAAACTTTGGTTTCTAGGCAACCTCGTGAGACCATCTATATTTCCTGCGTGTAGCTTTCCCCACTGCAGTTTTACCCTTTGAATGATAGATCTCTATGTTTTAAGGACATTGTCAATACACATCTCTACCATGGAAAAAACATGTACCCACAATTATTTCCAAGGAAAGTGCTTTGATACCCCTTGTAAGGTATTACGATGTAATATAATATGCAGAAACAATAATATTCATTAGATATCAATGGAACAACAAAATATTGAGAAGAGTGATTACCAAAAATAATACCTTTATTCAAAGAAATAAATGTTCACTTGCCTCTTAAAGGGGGAAACCTCCAACAAAGAAAATCTCTATTACAATAATTCTCAAGACAAAGTTTCTCATGCCTCCTACTCTTATTTATACTAATTCTATCTTCTAAAGAACATTCTAGAGGAAGATATTTCTAGAAGTGGAAGCTTCTATTGAGACTTCTTACATTGACTTGTTCAAATTTATTAAATAAGACTTATTAACTAATGTCATCCTTTATTACATGGAAAACATATTATTCTACCTATGTGATGGGTTAGGGAGGTTAGGTCCCCAACACCTCCCAACACTAGTGGGAGGACTTGATAACGTCAATAATGTTGGGGTGATAAAGGGTCCTTTATGGTTCTAGACTTTGTCGTGAGTATGTTATTTTAGGTGGGAAGTGACAATCAATGTTTTTCATGAAGTAAAATGAAATGATAAAATAAAAGTACTTGAACTAAACTGGAACAATTGAGTGAAATAAATGCAACAATATCGATATCTTAGTTTAGGGTAATACATGTTTTGATATGATCAAGTATTTCACATGAGGGTGTGAAAAAACAAAAAAACATGTGTCTTAATGAGTTAACATCCTTCCTCTCGAAAATAGTTTCAATAATGGGGCATGACACCACTAGAAGAGAACTGGTGAAAATGAGAAATTATCACTTATAATGAGGAGTACTAGGAACATGTCTTGAATGAACTGGTGACATTTCCCAATAGTCATTGAAAATATGACCTAGGTGTAATTGCAATCCATAACTGCCACATGTGTATAAATCCTAAGTTTGGAAAGTAGGTTACCTCCTTCAAGTGTGGGTAGGAAACTTTGAACCTCAAAAAGTGATCACGAGCTGGAGCTTGATAAGATCTGGATGGCTCAAGTAGAATTTCAGGAACAAGAAGACCTAAGGCTTTGACCCTTCATCGATATTTTCATACCTTGGTGTAGCACACTTGAGATGAAGGATTTAAAGCACCCTTGGAAAAATTCTAAGTTTCGAATGAAAATTGATAACAAGGTATTATTTGGATTCTTACCCCCGAGATCCTAGCCTATATTAAAATATTATTTTTTGACCTCACAATGGAAGATTTTAGTGGGTTACTTAGAGTTGTCCTTTTAAAAGTTTGGGTTGGGGTCATGAACCGATCCTTTTTTTTTAATGGTGTGGTGAAGGATGTTTTTGTAACTCAATTTTTTTGATTCTCCAAGGTCACTTTTGGGCGGAGGGAGAAGAGCATAGTCAATAGATGTGAACTTCCAAATCCTTTATGTGTGAGTGAAAAATGTGTGCAAGTGGTATGTGTGAAAATATTTATGAACAAAACTGCAACATGTGGATGTCATGGTGTCCATCACTTTTTCCTAATTAAGCTCTAAATGTAAATTGCAACCTTGCAGAATTTGAAATTGTGGGAAAAACAAAACTAGTACTAGATTGTGAAGATATGGACATTTGGAGTCCTTCCAATATTTAACTCCTTAAGTGTTTGTTTTGAAATAAATTTTAAAATCAAACTTTCCTAGATTGTAAAAAATATGTGTACAATTTGTGGTACTTTCTTCTTTTAACTCCATGGTATTACTTGCAACAAAAAATGAATATATGCATATGCATGGGTGCATTACTCCATCTAATTAAATTATTAAGTGTTTGTTGAACTGAAAGGGAGATGAATAAGTATTCAACCTTTATTATCCCCCAAGATCACCTGAAAGTGTGAGGTATAGATCATAATAAGATGAGGAGATTTTTCTCTAGTCCCAAGAATAAGGTGATCAATGATTAAAAATATCTAATTAAAATTTCATGTGCTCAAGTAGCCATCCATGTGGCAAGGAAAAATAAACTTGGTTATTTTTAAGCTCCCTACCAATCTAGGATGATTAATTACCATGTAAGAAAAAACATGAAGTTTGATCTTTCAGGCTTACAAAGTGTAGAAAAAAAGCCTATCACCTGACTCTAAATTGAAACTGAAAAACTTGCAAAAAGATGTAAATGAAGCAATCTACGTGATTTTACATGTAGATAGGTGCACATGTGCATTACTTCAACTAATTAAATTCCTAAATGTTTGTTGAATTGAAAGGGATACGAAGAAGTCTTCAACCTTTCTTATTTACCAAGATTACTTGAAAGTGCGAGGTAGAGATCATTCTAGGATGATAATATTTGCTTATAGTGCCAAGAGCAAGTTGATTACTAATTAAAAAGATCTAATCAAATTTCATGTGATTAATCAGGCCATACATGTGGAAAGGAAAAATAAACTTGGTTCTTTTTAACCTTTCTACCAATCTAGGTTGACTAACTACTATGCAAGAACAAACTTGAAGTTGGACCTTTTAGGCTTACAAAGTGCATAAAAATGAAGCCTATCACCTAACTCTAAACTGAAACTGAAAAGTTTGCAAATTTTTTTTAATGAAGAAATATGCATGGGTCTGCACATAAATAGACTCACTGGTATCTCAAATGTGTAATGACATAGTCGTGAAACTTGTGCAAGTTTTGAAGAAACAAACGTGAAAATTCCTATGTGGAGGAAAGATGAATTCCGCTTGGGTAAAAAGTTGAAAAATTGTTTTCAAGCCGTCGATAGACCGGTTTGAGGACTTGTATGACAATTCATGTTAGAAGAGTGGCTCCAATAGCATATGAAGGATAAATTATGGGTTATAAAACCTAAGGGAGTCACCAATTTGTTTGGGGTTCTTGGCCACTTGGGTGAGCCAAAATTCTGTTTCTATAGAAAGGATACAAGCTATATAAGATGGTATTGTTAGATTGTTAGTCCAATAACGTAAGCACCATTGAAAATTATAAATAAGAAGAAAAGAAACAAATATAAACCATTAAAATTGCACCAAGTAAAATAGAAGCAATGATATTTATACCAATGGAAAGAGCTTCGTAGTTGTACCATTAGAGAATGGCTTGAGGTTGTGGGCTCTTCCACTCTCCTTTGGGATTGGTTGATTTTGCTCGAATGGAACTCTACCTCTCTAATATAATGAATAAGTGTGCTTGGTATCTTTAATGGAAGAGGCCAAACACAATCTTGTAGCTATGGTTGCAGAAGATGACAACTTAAGAAAGAGGTTCTCAAGAATCATCCAAGCAACATAACATTGAAATGTCTTCCTCCTTTCAAATGCACACCCATGGCTTCCTTTTATAGCCAACTTCCATGATTTTTAAAATTTGGTTTCAAGTGGGAAAGGTCCACATTTGAATTGTGGTATCCCATGTTGAGTAGACATGAAAACACCATAGGAATTGGCCTTTAAAGTGAATGGAGATCAAGGCTCCTAGTACGTCCTCTCCAGAGTACTCATGATGGGATTTTTTGAATTTAATGTGCCATAGGTGGTTTATATTTAATGTTAGGTGTAATTTCACAAATATCAAAGGAGCATATGTACAATCCATGCAAAATTTAAACTGTTAATTTGTGTGGATGCATGAAAACCCGCTTTGTATATTTTTGAGTGTTGCGATGAAATGGTGTATTATTTCCATGAGGTAGCATTTTACTATGTTGTGTCGATGATGATCCCAATGATCTCCCATATGGATTTGTGAGTTATTTTTAGGTGATAATAATTTCATAGAAGATGAACTAATGAAATTGAGAATCAAGGTCCTCTATTTGGATAGGAACATTGGAAGTGGTGGAAATGGCATTAGAACACACCTTTAGGGGTCACTACATGGAGACAACTTGTGAAATACATGTTTACTTTCTTGATCAAAGATGAAAACTTTATAGGCTAGCTTATTGTGGACAGGGTGAAATCACCCTTCAACAATAAGGGGTACTCCTTGGTACACGGTCCCAATTAGACTATGCAGTGTTTGGTTTAGGAGACCCATTTGGGTTCTTGCCTGGATTCCATCACTGGTATGAGGAGTGATTGGATGGTTTATAAATGCATATGAAATAAAAATGAAATTTAAATAATTGCATAAATAAATCTAATATATTATATCCTAGCTAGGAGCAAGCTATCGTAACTAAATGAGTAGCTAAAATGAAAGTAAACTCTGCAAATAACTTCACCCAGGTAGTTGTTATGAAAAAGAAAAGTTATACAACACATGCATATGAATACATAACCAGAATATTCTAAATCATATTATCACATACATTAACAACTCACATTGTTAGGACAAAAACATAAGAAAGAATAACAAATCCACAAGAAAAATAATGATTTCTTAAGAAAAGTATATAGGAAACATTATATTCTTACAACACATGTAAACAATAAATAATTTGCTGAAAAAGCCACCATTTACAAACATTTCTTGTCTCTACCAAAACTGGCCTTAAGGGCTTCTCAATTTTAGTTAACACAATATTTTCTCCAAAAATAGTTTCTGAGTATACAATGCTTGAAGAGCCCCTCCAAAATGGGCCTCTTCTTTTATTTATATAATTTATAGTAACTCCTAAGAAGTCTTTTTGAATTCCACAAGAAGAAGTTACAAAAACATTTCAGATTCCCTCTCTATGGCTATTGACATGTGTGATAATGGGTATGAAGTTGATGGTAGTTGGGAAAAAGACAAAATAACATATAGTTTTCATCAAATCCAAATTTCTATTTTGTCTTATTCATGTACCCTCTTCTTTGACATAGGCTGTCCAAACCTCGTACTAGATGTAAAGTGATATGACCCTATGGTATGAAAGTTCCTTGAGAGTGGCTTCATGCGAGGTTAAATTATCAGTGAGGGTATTTATGTCATTTGCTAGGGTGGCCATGAATGCTTGTATCATAGGGTGGATTCTTTGTATAGAACTATGGTGGCCATGAATGCTTTGTATAGCACTAGGTTTTCCTCATATAAAGAGGATACTGCTCCATATTGTAAATCATAACTCACCACTTTGGGATATCATCACCACTTGCATTCTCTTTTCTCTTTTCGCTATGTAGTACTTGTGTGCACTTTTGGAAGGATGATTTATGGATGCTTTCTCATTTTTACATGGAATATCTTTGAGCTAGGGTTTCTTCATGCACATTGACTTGTCTTAGTAAGTGTTCTTCTTCAATTTTACATGTTTGTTCATGGTATATTGTAGTGGATACTCTATTAGATGGTTAGTTGTTGCATGTTACCCTATATGATAGGTTCATTTTGCTCATAAACCCTAGGAGGGATTAATGTTGTTTATCCCCATCCCAATATTTATTCATATTAATTTGTCGAAGCATTTAATACCTATTCTAAGGGTTAAGTTTGTTTACCCCCCTAGGGTTTGTGTTTTCTAGTTCAATAACTAGGGTTTATGAGGGTATAAGCCTTAGGTTTTGACCTAGTTCACTTAATTATCTAAGCTAGATGATATAGTAGAGGAAAAAGACACTAGGGTTTATAAGGGTATAAACCCTAGGGTTAGTTTCTTGAGGTTTGATCATATGCCTATGAGGCTATAGTCATAGGGTTTCAAATCTCCTAGTCTTCTAGACTATCTAGCTTCCAATTTAAGTTGTTTCTTGACTCCATTTTCCCAAAGAAGGAAAACTACCCTAGTCTCTAGCTCAGAAGTGATACAAAACCCTAATAAAATCTCCCACTCTCAAAAGAAATTAGTTGGTTAGATACTCCCTTGCATTTGCATGCCTATTTTACCTCAACAATTTTCATTCTTGGCTATTTTATCGCTGCTATTATAAAAGTTTGTTGCAACCATTAGGGATTAATCATATTGTTGATAATTAACATAATTTAATCTTGTTAACCTAGGAAAATACTTCCATCCATTTAATTGTTGATTTAGAGTTGATATACTATTGCTATTGTAAATTTTTATATTTTTGAAGTACGTTGTCTTTACTGCAAGTTTTGCAACAACCTTTCTTCTTTGATAGATAGTGATTTGAGACTTACATAGCGTCTTCTAGACTTGGTATCTATCATTGAATGCATTCAAGTACATAATACATGATCAATTACCTTGTCTAAATCCATCCTAACAGTTCCCTATTCTAAGACCTAGCCTATCTCTTAAGTGACCAAGACAGGGAGCCATAGACTTGCCTTTAACTTGCGATAATATCCCTAGGGGTCATAAGGGAAGCCTCCCTTGTGTTGTACTCTTATCCACCACTAAATTGCGGGAATTATTTTCCTAGGTGTGGAAATTCGATCTCTAAACTGTCGTAGTTATTCCAATGGAATAGTTCGTCACAATAGATCTGATAAATAAAACTGAAATCTACACTATGAAGGTTAAATTCCTTCAGATTCTAGAATCTTTAGTTACTGATTTTCTTCTTACGCGCGAAATAGATAAAATGCGGAAAATAGAGAACAAAAAAAAACAATCACACACCATCCACAAAATAACACAAATATTTTTCCGGGAAATCCCTTACGGGAGAAAACCCATCTAGAAGGTGAGGTTGCTTTACTCTCTTTTCTATAGTATGGAAATAATGCAAGTACAAAGGAGAAGGCACTCTCTATGGAGTTACTTGATACTTATGTCTTTTTAGGCTACTATAAAACATTAACCCCCTATGTTATGCTCTCTAATTTCCCACTCCCAGTTGTTTTTCTCTACTAAGGAACAAAATAAAATAACATAGAATGGAACCCTTTCTCCTCTTAGCGGCCCAATATTTAACATAACTCGATAGCCATCTAGGGGTAGGGTTTTGAATTCCTCAAACCTCAATTGTGATAAGGTTTAGGAACTTATAATATTCTTGAAATTACATACGTGGCTAGCCCCATATGAGTGAGTAATGAGGGATGACGTGGCATCCTCTGATACCATAGTGGTCAACACAATAGGTCAACTTGTGGGAGGCATAACTTTTTCATACGAGCTCTGATTGACGCGATTTTTACACCATTGGAAAGGTATCGATGTGTAGAATAGAATCAAAGTTTAACCCTAAAAAATTTCGTTTGATGCCTAAAAAATGGCTCCAGAAGGTTTCAAACCCCAATTTTCCAAAATGGGACCTGCCATTAAAATGACCCTGCAAGTTGATTCCTCCAATTTTTTCCACTCTAAAAGCATCAATATATATGAAAAATAATACAATGATCCAATCCAGGTCACAATTACTTCCAATTTACATAATTTTAGCATCTTCTGAAGGCTTGGGCATTAGTGCTAGATTATGTGATAACAGGGCCCTAGCTCTTGGGTCTGGTTTTTCATTTTCTTGGTTCTTTGGTGTGTTGGTTATAACTATTTGCACTCAAATTATTGGGTATCTCTCCATTGACCTCTAATATTAGTTTGTTTCTTTGGTATGCCTTCATTTTTATCTTTCTTAGACAGACTCAAAAGATCATACTCTCTGGCTAAGGGTGAGGTCTCTATTGCAGAATGAAGCTTAGATAACAACCCTATTCTTTGTTTGAATTATTTTTCTGGCCAAAAAATCAAGCTCCTAGTTGGTTTCTTTGGTGATAATGTGTCTTCGATTGCACCACACCTTATAGTCTATGAAAATATGAACTTAGTAGGTCCTCTATGAATGGAATTAGTCGCTATCTTTCCCTCATATTTGGGTCAAAGATTTTGTGTAGGTTTTGTTCTTTAGTGCATGGTTGGGTCTGTAGGTTTAAGGATCCATTGTGCAACTATGGACAACAAGAACATTATGGAACTTAAGAGAGTCCTGAGGAAGCATGAGGAGTAAATTCATTCCAACGGGACTTCTTTGTTCTGTACTACCTCCAAGGTGCATGAGAACACACATCATTGCATCTCTCAACTTTTAATTATCATGAATTTGATGGTGCAAAAAAAGAAAAGGTTGGAAATCCTAGAGGTTGAATGTAACATGCTCTGAAATTTGGCATTGAACCTATGCAAGGATTCCATCTCATCGACACCTAACAACAATGACCTTGCAAGCTCCACTCAATCTGAGATGAAAGAAGAAGACAATTCATCAATTCAAAGAGTCAATGGATATTGAGTAGCATCATTCCACCCCTTCAGAAGATGGTTAGGAAGAGATCAATAGTTTTCATGCTT
>JASDQU010683293.1:0-26884 GCA_032191745.1 Picea mariana
TTTAATTAACTTATAGCTCAAAATAGTCAAAATCATGGAAATCGTCGGAATGGAACGAAACCAAAGCCAACCTGTGTGGAATGGCTCATAATGATGGAATATGATGATAAATGCCAACTGGACCCCACAATGCCTCTCAAATACCCCTGCACTCGCTATAACATCCATCTGGCTACTCTGATCATCATAAGTCTCTGCCCTGTGATGATGTACCAAAGTGGGGACATTACATTGAGTCTGTAATTTTTGTTATATGAGTGGGTATTTCAGATGTGATAACAGAGAATTCACAAAGAAATGCCTATGATGCATGTCAGTCATGGCATTCCTTAATTTCCCTTTTAAACATTTGAATTCTCTAGTCAATTTCCCAGACAAATTCTCATGGTTTATGTCTGATCTCTATCATCTCATTCATGTATTGATTCTCTGAGTTGGGATTCTGGAACTCATTTATCAATAGTCTTCTTACCTCTACCAATGTCCTTGTTGTCCTTGGTGGACTGTTTACATCTAGACTCGTGTACCAATCTAGTGTGCGGTCTCTTAGTGTGATGGCTAACTGCGCCAACTTTGTGTCCTCATCTGTGATATGTTTTGCTTCCCAGATCTTTGCACAAATAAATAGGTGTTTTTCAGGGTCTTCTATCGCCTCACCCCTAAATTCTGGTAACCTAATGGTAAGATCATGTCCTTCCATTGCAAACTACGTTGGACTACTACCTCCACGTGGTGTATATCCTTGACTAATGTTTCTTGAATTGGATCCCCCAGTTGATGCGCTGTGACTGGATCCTTGTCCTCTCATTCTTCTGCCACTAAAATACGGTTGTCTGTATACTGGTGTTCTTTCTGGTGTACTAGTCGCACATGGGGTTATGGGTTCCACACTGACATTTACATGGATTGGAGTTCTACCTTCTATTCCTTCCCTTCAACCACATGTCTTCCTTTCATAGGTTCCGTGCAAGATTTCTTCAATCTGCTCCACAGCCCAGAGATCCTCTACCTCTTCTTCATCACTTGCCAAGCCCTCTCTCTTTGCTATGGCTCTCTTCTTATTATTCATCTTATATTGGTAGGGTACTCCACTACGCATTTTTCCATCTATTGCCATGATATGCTTGATTTGATCTTCCTCCATCATGATTGGGTCCAAGGCCTCCTCCTTCTTTCCTTTATCCATCTCTTCCTCCATTCCTCCAACTCTTGTCAGTGCTTCCCCCATTCCCCCAAGCACGTAGGGAAGTTTAACTGTCTGACTCCATATTCATTACACCTTTCTTATACAGTAATCTCTTTATAGAAGTATACAACAATCAAATATACCTTCCTCATGGTCCTCTTAGAAACTCTTTCTCTATTGCATTGTAAGGCTTTGCAGTGTCTACTGCAAATTTTGTGATAAATCCTGCAACAATACTGTCTAACTAGAATTCTATTGCGTGTGTGAATTTGTTATCAACTTGTTGTAACTGTGAGATCTCCACAAGATTCCACTCCAACTATTTGATCAGATTTGTTGCATGGTTATTTTTCAACCTCAATATCCACTCCTGCAACACATGTGGGAAATCGCTGAAAAATACATCATGCAAGTCGCTAAATACATACTTGTCCAGATATTTGCGCAGTGTTATTTTAGGGTTTCTGTTGTCTTTTTGTGCAAACTCCAACTCCTTTGTCTTCAACCATCTTTCGATCTCTGCCTTCGTTGGATTCCACGGTCTAAACATTCCTTTTTATAGCTTCATTTTCTTTGTGATTTCTTCACGGATCCCACTCACTCAATACCATTATGTTCCAACTGGCAACATAACCATTTGTTTGGTTTTACTCTTTCTTCCTACCTCTTGGGCTAACCCAGGTTCAAATCTAACAAGCTTCCAACAAATCTCTCTAAAAATATCGGCCCTCTTGGTAAACTAGAAGGCAACATGGTACAAAAAGTGTACTGCACAGTCTCATTCAAGATAGTTCTATGGGTGACTGCAACGCTCAAGTGCTTGCAGTCTAGGAATGAGCGGGGATCTAGGATTATACTTTGTGATCTTCATTTATTTACTATCTCATCCATCTAGATTTAATATATTGTCGTTCGTTATCCATGCATGTAAATCAACGGATCTAACTACTTCATCAAAACGTTTATCTAAGAGTTTATCATTAAAAGAAAAGACATAAACAATAAACCATTCACATAACACATGAACTACCATGGTTCACACCCTCCTGGGCTACACCACAAATATTTGGCTCTTAAGCTCTTTTATTATGGTTCTTCAATATATCATGTCATGCGCACTACAGTCTCTGATCTTACAATCTCAACATGCTTCTTGATCCTTGTAAGGATGACTAGATCGCACCAGGCTCCTTAGCCTACGATCTAACCCTCTGGATCAAGTTTCCTAACTCTCCTACAACTCAACAACTTACAAAAAGATGATAGATCTTACAATGTTTCTCCTAGCTACACAAAAACAGTCTTCTCTTACATGCAAGAGTCTCCAAAAACCCTCCTCTCTATCTCTCTTACCAAAACCCTAACCCTAGCATGGTTAGGTCCTCTTTCATGCATGCCTTGCATGCTTTCTTCCTTTGCATACGACTTTACCTTGTACGTGTTGCTTTTCCTTCCAGCTGTCTTTCTCCCATTTCGTGCTTCTCTTTCCAAAAATAGCCTTTTCCCCAAAATGGGTCTGCACCCAACAATGAGAACCATGTGTAGTTTGTCAGGAATCATTTCAACAATGTAATGCAATTGGCATCCCCTCTTCCTCCTCTCTCAATTCAGATGCTTCTTGTTTTTCCAACAAATCCTTAACAATGCCTTTATAATATTTTGGGTTGTAAGTGTTAGTGCCACCATTTTCCCTTTCAATTAGAGTCGGTTTTAGTCGAGTTATGGCCCATGTGTCAAAACATGTGAAGTCAGGTACGTAACAAAGGGTCGAAGTCAGCAAATGGTCGATTGGCCCTTGGAAACGGGAAGGGATGTCAGAGTCGAAACATGTGTAAATGGTACGGGTATGTTGTTCCCAGAGAGTGGGGTCTTATTAAAAGGTAGTCTCTACGTGCCCGAGGTCAAGTCAAGTAGTTAATGGAAGTCACATCGGCAAGTGCAGTAACTATTATCAACTCATTATGAAGGCCGAGGGAATGAAAAGTTACAGCGTTCATATCATGTATGCCTTGCAACCTTTATCGTCTATACTTTACACTCAAGGATGTGCTATGGAAAATATGCAATTCAATTCGAAACATCCAATTGCCATGAATTCCATGTTCTTTGGCATGATTCCTCCTTCCGCCCAATCTGTTATAAATTTCAGATGCTCTGCACCCATTTTATTCGTGAAACCAGGTCCACGCACTGTTTGTAATTTTTATCGCAAGCTGAGGTTGATCGAATTTTCCACCTTGTGCATTTGTTGGATCCACTGTGCATAGGATAAATACCAGTCACACCATGGAGACCTCCCAAAACATAAGAAAGGGCGTGTGAAGTAGCAGAATCGCCAGGCCCGAGCCCCAAAGCGACTGGGATTCGCTCTCACTCACAACAAGCGTCCCTAAGGATCCAAAGAGAGTTTTCCCTTTACCCACGGAAACAATGATATCACACTGTCCGAAACTCAGAGGGGAAGGACCTGAGCAGGAAGGAAGGACAGTAGAAGCCATGTCTCCCCAACATCATATACCTCGGAGAAGGGGCAGGCCAAGGAAGAACAAGGAAGTTGGGGAAACCCGAGTCCCAAATGAGCCATGTGCAAGATCGATTGCCAAAGAATTACTTATGTGTGTTATTCTGTTGGAACCTGTTGAAGGTATAAGCCGAGAAAGTATGAGCAGAACGAGGAGGACAGATAACTATCATCGAAATTTACCAGGAAAACAAGCAGTTGATACAACAACTATTGACAAAGACCCTTGAGGTGTCAGCAACACAAGGCCGCAAAGGAAACGTGACATGGCTCAAGAGACAGCTCAGAGAGGCATAAGATACAATCGTACAACTGCGTGAAACACAGAGGCTTTCAGAAGATAGGTATGTGAAGAATTTCATAGAATGTGAAGAGGACGATAAGAAAGCTCGCGTGACTCTCGCTAGCGCATAGAAGAAACAATATTAACCGAGTCAGTTCTCGTATCCTAAAAAAGAGAACAAATCTTGACAGTTTTGAAGGAGGCATTGGCCTAAAACGTTTTGTCGTTTTGATAACGGCCATGACGGTCAACAACCATTTGTCACACACATTCCCCCAGCAAATGAGTGTGCAATAGAAACCAAATTCGTTACATTAGATAGCAGGACTCTGACAAACACTTGTCCCTCAAATACCTAATCGAAGGAAATCATTGACACATCACCCTCTCATGATGAGACCTGGTCGATAATCAAATCCCCGTGGTGGAATATAAGCAGTCATGATGTAGACAGATGCATTTGTTGTCTATTTTTGAAAAAGTGTCATGCGAAGAGTCCTTTAATGCAAAACAGTCAGTTTGCTAGTTTTTAGAGATATTAGTTAGAAGAGCAGGGTAGCCCAAGCGGTGCCCTTGCCTATATATTTGATCTTTTCGATGTAAGCCAGGTTGGTTGGAAAAATTAGTATAGACAGTGTCTATTGAATGTAGTTTGAGCTTGATCGAAATTTAATGCAAAAGTCCTGAAGCTTTGATGAAAAGATTCTAATTGTAGAAGTTGGATGTATTGTTTCCTTTTTTTGCGTATGTACTTCCTGTTTTCTTTATTCATATGTTTTCCTGTCTAAATCAGAATGAAATTTTGAACATGTGGATTCGTTGCGCAACGCCCCTTGTTCGCGTCTTTTAGACAAAATGTATTTCCTCTAAAGTTAATTCTGAATTCATCCTCAACGATGCTCCAAGTTGCTTCCTGTGTTTTCTCTCCGTCGCACACAACGATTTTGAACTGAAAATTGTTACTCGCTTAGCCTTTATCCTCTCAAGTTCAGTCACTAAGTCATTTGTTTCCATCAATTCTTTAAATTCGACTCCATAGCCCAAAGTCTTACTTTCTTACGCCAATAGAACCAAAACTTAGTATCTAACAGTGTTAAATCTAGTCGACAATTTAAAGCCATATCCTATATCGAGAGAAAGTTTCTCGAGAGAGCCCTATCCAAGTACGAAAAGCTAGTTTCAGGTCTCAAAGTTGGTTGAAATAGTTACCTCTATCGTCTGTTTATCAGCCGAACAGATTTACAGAGTGCTAACATTCTGGTGTCATTGTCCGAGATGGAATTGAATAAATCTTCCCTGGGAGAACGACTAAAGTTATAGTTTTGACTCCTAAGGGTAACAGAGGGACAAACATCTACATTGGCTGAAACCTTTACGGTGGTGACTCCAGTCAAAAAAGACCAGTAGCACCAAGTAACGTGGTTCAGGAAACCTGGCTCCAAGAACGATCTATACCAGAGAAAAACCTGAATCGAACCATGCAGAGCATGTCTACAACCCCAAGAAAATTATGCGCAGGACTAGAGAGCAAGTGTCAGACCCATTCTATTACCTGTACAAAAGATTTTCATTACCGTAACATGATGCACAAAGCATTGACAACCTTGAGTTTGATGCATTATTTGAGCAAACCCTATTCAGGTCTAAGTCGGAAACTAGCTTGGATGAGATAGTTTTTGACCATAAGAGATTCCAAGCCCTGTTGTCTAATAATATTCCCCAAATCCCCAACCCTCCTAGAGCCATGGCTTCTAGATTTTCCCCCCTCATTCTGCCTGCCCAACTACATGATTTTCCCCAAAATTATAGCCTAAGGATTAAGCTCTACAATGTTGAAGGGAACATTTCAACCCATAAACATTTAGATTGGTTCAATGATTTCGTTGACCTAGAGGAGGTGGCTTATGCAGATGCAAAAATGAGGTTGTTCGCACAGAGTTTTGCATGGGAGGTGAGGAAGTGGTTCAAAGCCCTACGACCAACAAGTATCTGAGATTTCGTCGTGTTCGAAGCATCCTTCATTGCCAGATGGGGAGAAAAGAAGAACCCTTTGCAGCTGTTGACGCAATATAATAATATGAAGAGGGCGTCAGAGGAAACAGTGCAAGAATTCTCAGACCATTTCATGAGAGTTTATAACTCAATCCCTGCAGAAGTTCACTGACCCGCTGGGGCCATGCATTTGCGATATGCAGACTCTTTGGACAATGATTTTGCCCTGCTTCTGAGAGAAATAATATTAGCAAATCTAGGTGTAATGATGAGCGACGCGATCGAAGTCGAGGTAAATATGATGGCGTCAGGGAAGATCAAACAAAGGTTCAACATAGGTGATAGGAAACCCCAGGGAGATGCACAGTCATTGACATCTCGGTCCTCGGACGACAAGTTCGACTTGATGATGAAGACGATGGAGAAATTGATGGAGAGAATGTCCATTAGAAACAAACCTGTTGCCTGAGAACAGAACGACCCCCAACACAAAAATTAGAACCTCGGGAGGGGTCAAGTTCCTCAGATAAGAAAAAGGGAACAGAGGGAGCAGAGAGATCAAGGTGACCAACAGACAAGGCCTCCTTTCCAAAACAACTATGCAGACGAAGACTTCGATCAAATGTTCGAAGACCAAATGCATTGTTGCGATGACAAGAACCCGCGCGTGTTTTTTACAAAGGGTGAACATGATCGGTACATGAGAAAAAACGATGATTTTGTGTTGGAGACGGTTGATGCATGGTTTGGGGAAACAGATGATGCGTTGTCCTGGGAAACATAAGAGTTCAGAAAAGGTTATCAGAACGTCATCATGCAATTTCAGAAGAAATATAACCTCAGGAGCAAGGAATCGTCTATCGATCCTTAGTAGACAAATCCCATAAGGAAACCTCCGACTGACACCCCTTCCACAAGACGACCGAATTTGGACAACCCGACCAAGGATGCAACTGAAAAGACGAAGTCAAAGGAGGAGGCCCTGAGGAAAGCACTGGAAACAAGCAGGGAAGCGTGTGGAAAAGAGGCAGAAAAAGTATGTCCCCCTTTTAACTTCGAGCATGAAATGGCTAAAATCAAAATCTATGTCTCATTCAATGAACTTATCAGAAAGGGTGAGTATCGAGAGCATATCATTAAAATGCTAAAAATGTGAGGGACTCCCGATACTTTGAATGTCCAAGATGATCACCCTCCTATTCTATTTGGTCTGCGTGTTGAGGAGACAAGTGATACCGAGGATGTTCCTCCGTTCTATGTCAGTTTGAAAGTCCATGACATGACCCTGCATAATGCCATGCTGGTTTTCAGCGCGTCGCATAACCTCATGCCAAAGGTAATCATGGACGAGTTGGGTTTGGACATCACTAGGCCCTATAAGGACCTTTTTTATTTTGATTCGAGGAAGGTCAAGTGCTTGGGTCTCATCAAGGACTTAGTTGTGTCGTTGGCCCAAATTCCTTTGAAGAACATGGTTATGGATGTGGTCGTGGCGGACATACCCCCAAAGTTTGGCATGTTTCTATCCAGGTCGTGGACTATGAAGTTAAAGGGGACTTTGCAAATGGACATGTCATACGCCACCATTCCCATTTTTGGCCAGGATGGACGGTTATATAGATAAGTGTTGTTGAAATATATGGTAAGCAATAAGACGCAGCCAAATAACCATCCCATCTATTCAGTCGACACTGAGGTGGGTTCCTCCATATTCTGCAATGACCTTAGTTTTGAAGAGGATGAAATGACAACCATTATGATTGTCGATGATGAAGCCGCGCGACGAGAAGCCGAGTGCACCGATCCAAGAAACCGTGCGGAGAATGAGATATGGAACATGAGTTTCGATGGTGCGGTCAACAAACAAGGGGTTGGGGTCGGCGTATGGATATACCCCCCCCAAAGTGGGCTCAAAGCTCTACTCATACAAACTTGCTTTTGACTATAAAAACAACATGGTCAAGTATGAGGCGTTGATTTTGGGCCTAAAGGTTTTAAAGGAAATAGGCGCGGAGAAGATAACAATGCACAAAGACTCCGAGCTAATTATAAACCAGGTGAAAGGCATATATCAGGCAAAACACCCCAAGTTGAGAGCTTACAGAAACTTGGTGTTGGACCTCCTTGAGGAGTTCTCGGAGTATAATCTGTCAATTGTCCCGAGAGGGAAAAATCAGATCGTTGATGCATTGGCCACCTCAGCCTCGGTTTTCAAAATCCCCATCTTCCCCAACAAAAAATATGAAATCGAAGTCAAGCATAGGCTGATAGTGCCTGATAATATCAAATACTGGTAGGTGTTTGAAGACGAAAAACAGGTGGAAAGGTTTCTCCAAATGAGCGATGAGTTCATCAATACAAACATTGATGATGAATGTTGTTGCGACAAAGATGGGAGCGTGGATGCACACAGTAATGACGACCCTTTCCAGAACCAGATAGCGGGAAGTGACATAGTACAATTGAAAAATAACATCATCCCGAAGTGATTAGTGCCGTTGGAAAAGATATTTAATGAAAATGATGTGGCTAGAAATCCCAAGATCACTGCAAACGAAGAGGACATTGAAGACTGCAACATCAAGACTGAGGAGAACCCAAAAATAATCAAATTATCAAAAATGCTCAATTCGGAGGTCAAGCAAGACTACGTCAAGCTCATGAAGGACTTCCCCGACATTTGAGCTATGACGATTTGAAGGTGTATGACACTAAAGTGATCCAGCATGTTATCCCTCTCAAAGAAGACCAGAAGCCTTTCAAACAAAAGCTGAGACGGATAAATCCCCTCCTACTGTCGCTGATCGAAAAAGAGGTAAAGAAACTCTTCGAAGCTAAGATTATCGTTTCTTTATGGTTTTCAAAATGGGTAGCCAATTTGGTTCCTATAAGAAAGAAAAGTGGCGAAATAAGACTATGTGTGGACTTCTGAAACTTAAACAAAGTGTCCCTCAAGGATCACTACCCTCCCCCTAAAATGGACTATATCCTGCAAAAGGTGGTGGGGTCCCAGAAGATGTCCATGCTAGATGGATTTTCGGGTAATAACTAGATCATGGTACACCCAGATGACAGGGAAAATATGACCTTTACGATGTCGTGGGGGACGTTCATGTATGCCAATATGCCTTCCGGCCTAATGAACGTGGGAGCTACCTTACAGAGGGAAATGGACATCGCGTTTGCTGACGAAAAGGACAAGTTTATTGTGATCTATCTGGATGACATCACAATATACTCCGACTCCGATAAAAAACACCTCGGGCACTTGAAAAGAGTTTTCCAGAAGTGCAAGACGTTCGACATATCGCTAAATCCAAAGAAATCACATTTTGAGATGGAAGAAGGGAAGTTGTTGGGGCACATTATCTCAAAGGAGGTCATTAAGACATACCCCATCAGGTTTGAAGGAATCCTAAAAATCAACACTCCACGCAGTAAGAAGGAAGTGCAATCCTTCCTGGGAAAAGTAAACTTCTTAAGAAGATTCATCCCGAACCTGGCAGAGATTATAAAGCATATCACTTGTATGCTCAGAAAAGGGAATGAGATCAACTGGAACCCGAAAGCCAGAAAATATTTTGAAGACATCAAGGTGGCATTGACTAGAGCTCCTGTGCTAGCCAATCCAGACTTCACGAAAGATCTCATCCTATTTTCATTTGCCTCAGAGCATACGATTGTCGTCGTGCTGTTACAGAAAGACAAGCATAACTTTGAGAAACCTATAGCCTATTTCAACATGATGCTGAGGGATGCTCCACTAAGGTATGACATTATGGAAAAAAAAAACATACGCCTTAGTAAAATCCCTAAAGGAGTTCAGGATGTACATATTTCACTCCCACGTTATTGCTTGTGTGCCTAACAACTCAGTTAACGATATCCTGACTCAGCCCAACCCTGAAGGAAGGAGAGGAAAGTGGATAGTGGCCATGCTGGAATATGACCTGGATATTAAGCCTACAAAAAAAATTAAGGGTCAGGGCCTCGCGAAGCTAATGGTGCAGTCGAACTGAGACGTTGTGGGAATCAATTTCATTGTCGATTTATCAGAGGGTCCTCAGGAAGAAGCGACGTCCTCAGGAAGAAGCGACTGTGCAGGTGTCTCAAAAGTTCGTCGATTCACGGTGGCATGCAGACATCATCTATGTGTTGAAGAATCTCCAAGCCTCTCCAGGTGTAAGTAAGACCAAGGCTAGATTTCTAAAGCTTAAAGCGGTTAAGTTCTGCATCCTGGATAACTCACTCTACTGGAAAGATCCTAAAGGAATATTGTTGAGTTGTTTGCCGGAAAATGATGTGAAGCGAGCCATAGAAGAATTTCACAAAGGTGATTACGAAGGGCACCACTACTGGAAAACACACAAAATCCTGAGAGCGGGTTACTATTGGCCTAGAATCTTCGCAAACATGTACAAAGAAGTCTCCAACTGCCACAAATGTCAGATTTTTGATGGGAGAAGAAAGTTGCAACCCTTGCCACTAAAGTCGATCTCAGTCGAAACACCTTTCATGAAGTGGGGTTTGGATTTCATAGGGGAAATAAATCCACCATCCTCGACGCAACACAAATAGATAATCACGACCACTAACTACTTCAGGAAATGGATAGAAGCGATCCCCACGAAGCAAGCTACCGACACAGTCATCATCCAATTTATGGAGACAAACATCTTGTCGAGATTTGGATGCCCCGTCAAGATCATAACAGACAACACGACTGCATTCAAGTCCAAGAGGATGGACAGTTTTGTCTGGATTACAATATAACCCTGGGGCATTCTACGACGTACTACCCACAAGGAAACGGGTTAGCAGAATCCTCAAATAAAAGACTAACCAAGATCATCAAAAGACTCCTATAAGACAATAAGAAAGCTTGGCATAAAAATCTTATCTATGCACTGTAGGCAGACTGGGTTACCACCAAGAAGTCCATCTCAACGTCGCATTTTCAGATTGTATATGACGTAGACGCAATTTTCCCTGCCACATTGGGGTTGCTCGTCATAAAGTTGTTGCAGGAGCAGGAGGTCGAGCTAGATGACACACAGAGGAGAATAAATCAGTTGATTCACACACAGCAGATGAGGGAACAGGTATACAATCGATCACAACTCCACCAGGAGACGATGAAGAGAACCTTCGACGAGCATTCTAAGCAGAAGGAGTTTCAGGTAGGGGAGTAGGTGTTGAGATGGGACACGAGGAATGAAGATAAAGGAAAGCATGAAAAATTCGACCACGTTTGGACGGGTCCATTCAGAGTCAACGCGTATTGCAAGAGCAGTGCTTATTTTCTAGAAGGATCAACTGGAGAATGCCTTGGTTGGGGGCATGTAAATGATGGGTTCCTCAAACATTATCTGATGGAATAAAATCCGTTAAGTCATATGTCATTGTAAATAGTCGTTTTATTTTTGTGTCGAGTCAGTGTGTCAGCAAAAAATTGAAGCCCAAAGTGAAGGCCCTGAGTTTATGCTTAATCTTTTAGAAGCTGCGTCGATAGGTTTAGGTTGTGTTTTGTCTTTCATACGTCAGTGTCGAAGATTCGAAATAAGGCCCAATGGTCAAGCACCTGGTCTACTATTCTTTTCTACCTCGCGGGGAGGATAGCATCCCCATTGGAGCCAGCTATTAGCGTCGCCATTTTCCCTTTCAATTAATATGGTTTTAGTCAAGTTATGCATCATGTGTCAAAACATGTGAAGTCATGTACGTAACAATGAAAGGGTTGAAGTCGGCAAATGGTCGGTTGGCCCTTGGAAACGGGAAGGGATGTCAGAGTCGAAACATGCGTAAATGGTACGGGTATGTTGTTCCCAGAGAGTCGGGTCCTATTAAAAGGTAGTCTCTATGTGCACCAGGTCGAGTTAAGTAGTTAATGGAAGTTGTGTCAGCAAGTGCAATAACTATTATTAGCTCATTATGAAGGCTGAGGGAATGAAAAATTGCGGCATTCGTATAATGTATGCCCTGCAGCCCTTATCGCATTGAATTTACACACGAGGATGTGCTATGGAAAATCTATAATTCAATTCGAAACATTCAGTCGCCATGAATTCAGTGTTCTTTGGCACGATTCCTCCTTCCGCCCAATCTGTTATAAATTTCAGATGCTCTACACCCATTTTATTCGTGAAACCAGGTCCACACACTGTTTGTAATTTTTCTTGCAAGCCTAGGTTGATTGAATTTTCCGCCTTATGCATTTGCTGGATCCACCATGCACAGGATAAATACCAGTCATGCCATGGAAACCTCCCAAAACATAAGAAAGGGCGCGCGAAGTAGCAGAATCATCAGGCCCGAGCCCCAAAGCGACTGGGATTCGTTCTCACTCACAACAGGTGTCCCCAAGGATCCAAAGGGAGTTTCCCCTTTACTCGTGGAAACAATGATATCACACCGCGCAAAACTCGAAGGAGAAGGACCTGAGTAGGAAGGAAGGACAGTAGAAGCCCTGTCTTCCCAACATCAGATACCTCAGAGAAGGGGTAGGCCAAGGAAAACATGGAAGCTGGGGAAACCCGAGTCCCAAACGAGCCGCGCATAAGATCAGTTGCCGAAGAATTACTTATGCATGTTATTCGGCTAGAACCTGTTGGAGGTACAAGCCGAGAAAGTAGGAGCAGAACGAGGAGGACGGATGTCGCGGGTACTAATGTTCAAGAGTCATCTCAACAGCTGAAACAGGAGAAACTAACTATCGTCGAACTTTACCAGGAAAACAAGGAGCTGAGACAACAACTATCGATAAAGACCCTTGAGGTGTCAACAACGCAAGGCCGTGAAGGAAACATGGCATGACTCAAGAGACAACGCAGAGAGGCGTAGGATACAATTGTACAGCTGCGTGAATCACATTGGTTGTCAGAAGATAGGTATGCAAAGCATTTCATAGAATGTGAATTGACTGAGGAGAAAGCTCGCATGACTCTTGCCAGCGCGCAGAAGAAACAAGATTAACCAAGTCTGTTCTCATATCCTCAAACAAAGAACAAATCTTGACAGTTTTGAAGGAGGCATTGCCCTGAAACGTTTTTTCGTTTTGACAATGGCCATGACAGTGAACAACCACTTGCCGCGCACATTCCCCCAACAAATGAGCGTGCGAAAGAAACCAAAGTTTTTATAGTAGATAATAGGACTCTGAAAAACACTTGTCCCTCAAATATCTAATCGAAGGAAAACATTGACACATCACCCTCTCATGACGAGACCTGGTCGATAACCGAATCCCCATGGCGGAATATAAGCATCCATGATGTAGCCAGATGTATTTGTTGTCTATTTTTGGAAAAGCATCATGCGAAGAGTCCTTTAACGCAGAACAATCAGTTTCCTAGTTTTTAGAGATATTAGATAGAAGAGCAGGGTAACCCAAGCAACGCCCTCGCGTATATATTTGTTCTTTTCGATGTAAGCCAGGTTGGTTGGAAAAATTAGTATAGACAGTGTCTATTGAATGTAGTTTGAGCTCGATTGAAATTTAATGCAAAAGTTCTGAAGCTTTGATGAAAAGATTCTAATTGTAGCAGTTGGATGTATTGTTTCCTTTATTTGTGTACGTACTTCCTGTTTTCTTTATTCATATCTTTTTCTGTCTAAATCAGAACGAAATTTCAAATCTGTGGATTCGCTGCGCAGTGCCCCTTGTTCGCGCCTTTTAGACAAAACGTATTTCCTCTAAACTTAACTCTAAATTCATCCTCAGCAGTGCTCTGAGTTGCTTCCTGTGTTTTCTCCCCGCCGCATACAACGATTTTGAACTGAAAATTGTTACTCTCTTAGCCTTTATCCTCTCAAGTTCAATCATTGAGTCATTTGTTTCCATCGGTTCCTTAAATTCGACTCCATAGCCCAAAGTCTTACTTTCTTGCGCCAATAGAACCAAAACTTAGTATCTAACAGTGTTAAATCTAGCCGACCATTTAAAGCCATATCCTGTATCGAGACAAAGTCTCCCGAGAGAGCCCTCTCCAGGTCCGAAAGGCTAGTTTCGGGTCTCAAAGTTGGTTGAAATAGTTACGTCTGTCATCTGTTTATCAGCCAAACAGATTTACAAAGTGTTAATAGTAAGAATGCGATTGTTGAAAAGCATACAAACACATGTTAGATCTAAGTACTAAAATAATGTTGACATATATGTGCATTCACATTTATAAGTGACAAGTTAACAATAAAAGAAAAGAAAAAAAACATTGGCATATGACCAATGGCATTCAAATTTAAAATTAGCAAGTTAACATTGCAGGAAGAAATTGCTCCAACATATTTCCAATGGCCTTCATATTTAAAATTAGTAGGTTAGTAATATAGCAAGAAATAATGTTGGCATGTAAAATGCCATGCCTACAACATGGAATAATGCCATCTTGTCAAAAAAATCAATGTAATACCACGATTTTGACCCTTGGGATGTATTGGATCAGATTATGTACAAATTGTAAACAAGTGGTTAAAAAGATGAGAGTCAGGTAATTTGATCTTGAATAAATGACCTCACGTGTAAATTATGTAAATACACTTGTATGGATTTCTATTGTGGAGCTCACAGACAAGGCTTGACTAGTGAATGACTAGGCATGCAGACATTTTAAATATAGATTCTATAGACAATGTGATAGAGCTATCACTTTGTACTAAAAAATGTGTAAATTTTAATGTTGGAATATAATATACAATGGTCCAAGCTGGATGTAGAGAGAACGAGAGGGGATATGATTCCACAACAGGCGAACAAGAAAGGGGGCCTATGTGTTGGGTGTTCCTCTATTGCCAAGTGTCAACCTAGGCACTATTATCTTTTCAATCATGTGCCCTAATTGGAGCCATCTGCCTCTTTTAACTCGAGGAGCCAATAATGAAGGCAGGTGGAGGTTGGTGAGAAAGTCTACCTCACATAGTCATTGAAGCATGGGTTAAGTGCAATCATTATGGGTGAAATGTAAGCGTACATCATTCTCCTACCAAAGGGGAAAATATTCCATTATTCCCACTACACTGTGATTGTCATTCATTTGGACAATCAAGGGTTGTTGGTTCCCCCACAAGTGTTTTGATGTTGTGTTCTTTATATCCAACCATTCTCCAAATCTAAAAGTGATAAAATCAACATTGTAGAAGAATGATTTGTAGACCTGGGATGAGAGATGGAGGTTGCAGGCGAGAATAGGGGTTGGGAAAGTTAGGGATCCTTCACCCATTGAACATGTTACTCATTGGTTGCTTGAAAGCCAAGGATAATACTCCTATGTTACTCCTACTAAAAGGAAATCAATCGATTGAGTTCTTTCTACCTACATTGAAGAGCACTAGAAAAGAAGAAGATCCCCGAGGCACAATTGAGAAGAGAAACAGAAGATATTCCTTGTGTTGCATAGGGAAATGGAAGAGAGTACCACAATTGATTCATGGTTGTATGAGATACGTAGAGTGCTTTGTAATGAGTAGATTGATTAGGCCATGATAACAAATGAGTTGGGTCGAGTGAACTAAAATAGTTTGTTTCTATTTCCCTGTGACCTCATAGCCTAGTCTGGGGGTGGCACTTGCACTAGATGCCTACAATTGGGTGGAAAATTACTCATGTGCATACCCAATTCTTAGATTATCTTCTATTAAAAGATAAGAGTTATATCTCTGTTTGTATTTCTGCAATCTAACTCTATTTTCTATCATGGAAATGTATGTGTTATGCATGCTATGTGTGTGAATATGCTTGATTTTGAATATGGGCATGGATGCCATGAATCCTAGTTAACATTTTTTGAATTATTCTACTACATAGTTTTCCTTATTGCACTCATGCATGTATTTGAATCATTTTGGGCCTCACTTGGAAGCGAGAGCGAGCAATGACCTAGAATTTTAAATCAATTATTAGTAGCTCCTTGTCCCATGGTTGAGAGTGCATGGGAGGGGACTCCACAACCAATTGATACAAACAAGAAATGGTGTTGACATGTAAATTTTTTAATGTCAACATATTACAAGATTAGTACACATTTAAAATCCAGCTAAGTTCAAGCAGATAAATAACAATATATTTAAAATGGATTTCTGAGTTAAATTTTAACATTATAATATAATCTTACATGGAATTTTGTAAGAAGTATAGTTGTTGTGCATTCCATGGATTCATTTGATCAATGCCAACTTAATACATAGGTTTTGTTTTTCTCATTGACATCATAACACGCTCCATTTTGTAGTCGGTATGACTTAGTGCTCATTTGTTGAAGTCATGAATATGTTCAAAGGGAATAACAATGACTTCAACCCATGTCTATGTCAGAATAGCTCCATTTGATGCTCGTGATATAAAACGATTAGTTCTTGGGTAGTTGTTGCCACATTCTCCTATGTTATGGTCTTATGATAACAAGCCATTGTTAGATCAAGTTGAGTCAATCATGAGTGCATTTTTTTGTATGTGAGGGCATCTATTTATCCAACTTGTTGTTCCAGAGTCTGTACTTAAGGCTTAGAAGTACAGTGTCTAGGCATCCAAAAGTGGGTAAAGGGTAGAGAAGAGAGAAACGTCAACCTTCGACAAGGGAAACTAGGGAAGATTTTGGCGTTGGTGTTGTCTAGCTTCCAACTGTTCCTGGATGTTTATTTCATGTTCAATCGCTGCCCATGAACGTTCAAGTTCAACCTGGGAGGTGGTTGTTTTAAGAATGGTATCGAAAAGGTTCAAGGCAATGTGCATTTGATTTGATAATCCGGGTTCAATATTGGGCTATGTTGGTACAGGGACAGTCATGGAGGAATAGTAAAATAAGAAAACCTCAAAAGGAAAATTTAAGTGTTGTCTCAATTCGGTCATATAAAAGAGAGTTTATGGTTTCAGGAATAAAAACGGGTTGCAAATCAAAGGCTCTTTCCCGTAACTGGGTTATATTTTAATAAAATTGTATGAGGTGGGAGAAAACATTTAGTTGTCTATCGAGTAAGGCTCCTATCAAGGGAGAATCTCACATATAAACAGAAGAAGAAAGATGTAAGGAAATAACCCGATGAAGCATAAAATATATATATAGAATTATGAAAGTGTTGACTGGTCTTACACCTGCTGATATCCGGTACAGAGGAAAAACAGTAAACAATATAGAAAACCAAAATTCATTCGCTATAGTAGTGGTCGTACTAGATTATAAAAAAGCATTCATCAGTTATGAATATGAAATGAAACGAAATATGAGATAAAAGGAAACAAACTCATAACACAGTCGTGACAGAATTGAGAATCTTCAGATTTGCTTTGTATTAACTCTCAAAATGTAAAAACTCTGTTACAATCGACACAAAAAGGTCCAGCCCTTTTTCTTTCTTTCTATGGTATATTTATACAGTTTTACAATAAGATGGAATCTCAATCGTTGCAAACTTTTTAGTTATGATAGGGAGGAGAGAAATCGCTCCATTTCTTATTCTCTGTCTTCACTTGGTGCCAGAGGTTTGTCCTCGCGCGTGCTCGGTACAGGTGACACATCTTTCAACCAGCCGAGATATCATCCTTGACGGTTCTGCTTGACAGTTGGCTTCAAAAGAGTAACAATCTCGGGTTAATTGTGGCAGCCTGTCTTCCATCTATCTATCTATGATGTCAATAACACATAATTGCGTGCTTGGTTTAATCATACATTTGTCTATTTGGACTATGTCCGCCATAGTTACTTGTGAGATCTCGACTGAATCTCTTTCCTCTCTTTCACTTAGATCAAGTGAGATTTTTGGCATATTCAGTTGAACCAATGCCTTGGCATTACCTCCGCTATCAATGCCTAGCAGACTACCATCTATAGATAAAAAAGCCTCCTCTAAGGATTTCGTTACTCTCTTGGCTTGCAGATTGCCTTACGAGATGTTGTGCTCCCATTCTTTCAACAGAATGTTTCCTCTGGTCTGCTTCGAAATGGTGAACCTGGGAGTACTTCCCGGATCCATGTTGTTTGTGGCTATCACATCCTCTTGGAAGGCGACCCGTGCTGCTCCAACTTCCCTTTCTTTAGCAGTTAGATTCTCCAACACTTGATTAACCAACAAACAGTTGTCCCGAATCACTTCCACCTTGGCGAGAAAATTTCATTGGGCCGCAAAGACTCTGCTCCGAATCTCCATCGCCTGGGATTGGAACACCCCAATATTTATCACTTTGCTTTCAGCGATTTCCACCCTAGCCTGCAGTTGTTTGATCAAATCTTTTTGCTGGCTCACTTGCATCTGACCATCCTGAACCACTAGCTGTGCTTGTTCGAGCTTAGTCTTGAGTAACTCTATCTCATTTTTATCGGCCAACCTGGCTTGCTCTATTCCTACACTTGCCTGGTCTTTGGCAACCTCTGCTGTTGTGGCTAGTCTGGCTTCCAGGGTCTTGATGAGGCTATTCTTTCATTTCAGCTGGTTTTTTAAGACCCCGACTGAAAATTGGTTCGCCGTGGCGTATGCTCCTAATGTCCCTGCTATTTCAGTCGCGAATTGTTCATTCCTCTTGTCTTTCCCATTAGTTATAACTTTGTATTTCTTGGTTGTTGACTCTCCTTCCTGATAGAATTCCCTCTTTACCACTGCCTTTCTCTTCTTATCGAAGAAGAACTCATTCGGAGGGAGCTCTTCCACCCTTATAGGCCTCAACTCTTCATTGAAAATCCATCCTGTATCAATATTTCCCTGAGTTGATTGCAAGGGAGTAACTGATGTGATAGGCTCTCCGATTTGTTTCGCTGATTATCCCGGAGTAGTAGCCAGACTTTGCTTCTTCGGCGGGTTGGGAGTCTTTATCTTTGCTTTCGGACTCATACTTTTCTCTCCTTCGTCCTGGTGTTTTTCTTGACTGGGAGTCGCATCCTTGGAGCCTTTAACATCTTTTTGTTTCGCCTCCACTGTACTCGGATTCTCACCCCGCAACACTGCGGGAAGACAACTGCGTCGATATTCTTGGAACTTCAGAACATCGGCTCTCTCCTCAGGTGCCAATGTTTGTATCCGAGCTAAAATCTCGGCATAAGATTGTGCACCCTGAAAAATGTCATCCGAGGGTGAATTTTCGTGCTCAAATCTCTTGAGCCCGCAACTGGCCAAATGATTACTCACGAACCTTTGTGGATCGTGCTTCTTTTATTCAATAAGGACCAAATTTAGGTCTTCCAGGGCTGCTGCCTCGGCTTTAGCATGCCCGAAATCTAATAAAGAATATGAGTTCAAATGAACAGGAAAAGGTGGCCATACCTTCTTCGAGTATCCCTTCAGCTCCTTGCTGATGCCACTAATTATTGTTTATCTAGCAACCTCACGACAAGCCAGCTTATCGGGAATGAATAATGGTAATGCATGCGGGGGAAAAGAAGCCCCGAAAACTCTGAGATATGAGAATTCGACTTCTACATACCAGTCAACTATGCTGCTCAAATTCGTCACTATACTATCTGAGATCCTGAGTGGCGGGTAGCCGAAAATAGTGACATGCAGCGGTACCATCACCCAATTGAAGATTTCGTATACGAAATCTGCTGCTTTGTTTTCCCACAATTTCGCATGATAGACGTGGATAAGCTCGTCCTCTGCTGGAGTCCAACTCCAGCTCATTAAGGGAAATGGTGTTAAAAAACACACGACGTCCATAATGTATGCAGACATGAAAAATGAAGAAGTCTTTCCACTCTCTTTCTGCGCCCGATACTCTGTGACCCGACTGGTCAAGCTATCGGACAACATTTTCGCCTAGTCGAAGGAACAGCCTTCGGCGAATCGAAATATTAGAGGCATCCATGGAAGAAAGAAATGTGAGGTGTCCTTTCTCCCGTATAATCTGCATGTTATCATAGCTACATACTTGTACTGTGGTTCTAAAGAAGCTATTGAATATATACCATGACTATCTGCCCTGAACTTCGCAGAGTGAGAAACCCAATCTTTTATTAAGCTAGACATGGTTTTATCATACTGCACACATTCCTTATGTTTGAACTTGTCCAAGAATTCAACACCATATGTAAAGTCGAACGTTGTGGGCAACTTATACATGGCTTGCAGATGTTCAGGCCTGAAAGTCCCGATGGTGACCTTCTGTTCATTCATGATGGTTCTGGTTGGTATGTCCACATGGTCTAATGCCCATCAAACCATATCATAATATGGAAGTAGTCGTGGCCTAGCTGTTACTTTCTGCATTCCGGATTGAATGACGATCTTGTACTTGGTGGTTATATCATCTTTTTCATTGTCGTTGGAATCATCGGAATAATCCACCAATTCGGCCTGCAGAACATCGAAAACGAAAGACCAGTTCGGGACAGAGTCGACACTTCGAGGTGAAGTATCAGCAATGTTGTCCGAGCTTTGTCCCAAAACCTCAACACCGGCTTTGGATGCTTTTCGCGGGGCCATGACTGGAGATCCTGCTTTAGCTCTTCTGCGATAAAAATACGTATACATACATAAGTTAGCTCGCTGAGAAAGTGTGCTCCGTGTAATATAGAAATGTCTTTGTTATAATGAATAACAGTTCTATATATATTCTAAAACTTGGTACTTTTTCGAACAGATCTGTCAAATCATGTTTAGAAATAAATTTAGAAATAAAAACCCAATCTTTATTCGTCAATTCGCTCTATTTCATAATTAATGCCATAAATTTTGGCGGTTTGAAATGTCAGTTGGCGTATGGAAGAAATAAGACTACCTCGTAAATCGTGCAAGCATCAAAACACGAGAGATATTGATTTAGCTTAATTAATCCAGTTTTACCAACGTTAATTAATCTTTCGGTACTCGTTGTATCGGGAATTTTGTTTCAACCCTTTGAACCTCTAACCCCCGAATTTGCGATGATTGATTTTGGTTAAGAAAAACGCAATCGTGATTAGGAGCTTAATTAATTACGTAATTATTATATTCGCCATATCGCGACTCGGAGCTTCGAAGATACGTTTCCAAGAAATTTGCATGACGAGTTGTGAAACCGCGAGATTGCGATAATATGACTTAATTAAAAGGGAAGATAAACTCGAATTAAGTGATTAATTAATTATGTTCATATCCTTATCGTGATTTCACGAGTCGGGGCTTAGACAGTATAACTTTTTAAAAAGAAAACGTCGAGTGGCGAATTGCCGACAGAACTTTACCATGGTTTAGCTTTTACTTTTAACCTTGACACAGATTACTAGAATAAGGACTTCGTGGTCTCGGCTATCGGGGCTGCGACAATAAACTTTTGGATTTGGTGGACGCCGAGGTGCGAAAACCCGATGACGTTTAATCATGATTTAAGAAAACTTTACTCTCATTACTGCCCTGGGTGGAATTTTAAAGCGATTTCGTTGTTTCATTGCTCGGGACTTATGAACTATGTGATCTATAGCATTCAACACGTGAAATCCCAAGGTAGAACAAAAGGGGGAAATTTTTTTTTGCCGAAAAGTAGAACTCACCTCGAGAGTACAATAATCATCGCTGCTGCGTGATAAGTCTTCAGAAATTTTGAAACCATAGACGGAAAATACGAAAACCACCTTTCGATTTCGAGCATTAAGACATGAAATTTGAGACGAGCTAGAAAAAACAAAGGCGGCTCCAACATAGGCTCCAACTAGGGATCCCGCTTTCTTGTAAGGTGGGAAGAACAATAGACCACGTGCCAATATTGGGTAAATGGAGTCAATAGCTTCAATCAGGCGAAAAGGTTCCTGAGAACAGGGTATCGAAGGGGGAAAGAGACTTCGTTTTTTACCTTGAAAAGCTTTTTCAAACTCAGATACTCTTTTTAAACTTAGTTGTAGTCCCTTTCACGACTTTCCCTTTCCCGCTACTAAATTCAGGTCTGCTTTAAGACAATCAAAACAGTTCTAGGAGACCCAACAGATCTTGCGGCTATCAACATTGCATCAAAAGAAGAAGATTATATGTTTTTAATTGGGAAGTCTCGTCTGAACTTGGGATGTAGATCAGGTTTTTAAAAAGAATTGGTTACCGGAGTAGAGTGATATTCATGTATAACAACCTTACAGATATCTCATATATTGCTTCATTGCTAGCGAGCATGTTCAGTACCCCGGTGAAGTTATCTGGCCCCTTTTACTGAATTTCCTTTCACCACTTCGGAATATATTTATGCATTTAAATGCTGAGACGAGGGCAATCATTTCTGAATTTCCTTTCACCACCTGTCTTATAATTTGCTTTTTAGAGCGCGAAGATGGGGGCAATCAGTTTGTATCAGGGCTGATATTTGTGTAATATTTTTCATTATAGGTCTGTCAACTTACTTTGATTACTCGGTACCAACCTTCCCTTGACCTTCACAACACCTTCGTTCTTAGGGAAAAAAGAGAAAATAACTTTCTTAGGGAATTCTATTTGAGCAAGCTTCAATCCTCCGAGGTCGTTGAAAAACCTAGGAAAGTTAGGATCACTTTAAACGTTCCTTCGTTTAGCAAGGGATCGAGTAGTTGTGAAGACCCGCTTTCTTTCCACAATCTGCTTTGAAGCTCACAAGGTTGAAACGAAAAACTCTTATCCCTTCTTATATGAAACGGAAAGATGGTGACTTTTTAAAAGGTAAACCCGAAGATAGAAAGGATGACAGGTAGTGACTTACTGACTGAAAATACAGAGGTCAAAATTCAAAGCTGACTCTTGTAGATATTTTTCGGGGATACTTTACTTTGACTGACTTCTTTTAAATTGGGTGAATCATTTAATTTGTCTTAATTTTTCATAGACGATTAAACCAAGAAACAACTCTGTTATTTATCAGTGCAGCTGATGTTGTTGTTTGAATGAGGTTACCTCAGTTTTCTTTAATAGCCCTTTAGAACATGTCTTTTGGGAAATCTCATCTTTACCTTTTCATTTCAATTTCTTTGCACAATATGAAATTCCTTGGGTATCACCTGTTTAAGTCCATTCATTTCTGACATCCACTTTCAGTTTACTTCTCCTGCTTGTTTTGTATGCAGCTGGAATCCTGTAAGAGGAAAATACGAAGATTATCGGGGCTATTCGAAAGGTGTCGAAAGTTCAGGAAAGAAAAAAGAAAATCAAGAGCAATGTTTAAATGAAATATATATATATGTACACAATATATATGTATATATATAATTTTTTTTTTTTTTGAATCTGCCGACTGTTACGTCATATAATGCTTCAGATACCGCCTGTTGACAGGGGCGTTGAGGACTTCACCATCTATATTTTCCAGTAGGAAGGAATTTTTTCCCTCCAGAGACGAGACTCTAAATGGTCCATACCAGAGGTGGTCAAATTTACCATGTTTTGTTGCTTCTTCCTTTCTTGCATCCCACCTTAACACTAAATCACTTGGGAGGAAATCTCTGTCCTTTGCCTTGCGGCCGAATAATGCCTTCATGCCATCTTGGTACTTCTGCATCTTTTCATCTACCTCGACTCTATGCTGTTGAACCTCGATCAGTTGATTTATCCTTCTGGTGACATGATTGGGTTCTTCATTTTGATCTTGCCATAACTTCATCACTGGGAGCGCTAGGTTTATAGGTAGCACAACATCGGTCCCATATACCATTTGAAAATTCGAAATGCCGATTGACCTTTTTGTGCTTATGCGATTCACCCACAATGCGTATTTTAAGTGCACATGCCAAGACCTTTTATTTTCATCCAATACTTTCTTGATTATATTTACTAGGCTCTTGTTAGATGATTCGGCCAATCTGTTTCCCTGGGGGTAATATGCTGTGGAATGGACGAGAACGATGTTATACTTCTGACAGAAGTTGATCATAGCCATAGATTTAAAGGCCTGGGCATTTTCAGTAACTATCTTTCGGGGGAAACCAAATCTAGACAAAATATTGTCTTCTAAAAAATCAATTACCACCGAGTCTGTTGCCCTTTTGGTTGGAATGGATTCCACCCATTTAGTAAAATAATCTGTTTCGGTTAAGATCCACTTGTGTTGAGCACTAGAATGGGGATTAATCTCGCTTATGAAGTCTAGACCCCATTGCTGAAACGGGGCGTCAGATTTGACTGGAACTAAAGGTAGTGCCGGGAGCTTCTGTTTACCTGCAAATAGTTGACAAGGGTCATAGGCACGGACTTTGGCATTAACGTCCGAGAAAAGTTTTGGCCAGTAGTACCCAGCCCTTAGAATCTTGTAAGTTGTAGCTCTCCAAGCGTGATGCCCCCCACAGATTCCCTCATGAAATTCATCTATAACCCGCTGAGTTTTCGATTCGACTAAACAGACTAGCAGGAAACCGAGTGGATATTTCCAATATAGTTGACTTTCGATGATACAATATTTAACTGCATGGAGTTTTAAAGTCCTGGCTTTAGATGGTGATAGCTCATTTGGGCATTTTAGAGTTAGCAGGAATGACACTATGTCTCTGTACCAGCCTGACGATATGAACTTCTCTTCAATCTTGTTTGGACCTGTTTCCTCATTTAGCTCGTTTAGGTTCGTGTCTTCGTCACCTTCCTGCAGGCAATTGATATCTAGGGCTTTGAAATTCGACTCAGCTAAGAGTTTGGCCAGGCCTTGCCCTTTTATCAATTTGGTCGGTTTGACTTCCAGATCAAATTCTTGGATTTTGGCGAGCCATCACCCTCTTTTTCCGTCGTTGTCTGGCTGTACCAATATATCTTTCACAGAACTGGTAGAAACGTACGCAATTATCTTTGAGTGTAGTACATACGTTATGAATGCCTTTAATGCTTTTACCATGGCGTATGCTTGTTTTTCTATTATATCATACTTCAGTTCTGTGTCTCTAAGGCTCTTGCTGAAAAAGGCAATTGGTTGTTCGAAACCTTCTTCGTTCTTTTGTAGGAGTACCGCGACGATAGTGTGTTCGGAGGCAAATGAGAAGATAAAAAAATATTTTAGATAGTCGGGGCTCGCTAACACAGGTGCCTTGCTTATGACTTTCTTAATATGTGCAAACGATGCTTTGGCCTCGGTTGTCCATTTTACTTCGCTGTCCTTCTTCAACATACCTGTGATCAATTTTACAATCTCAGCGAAATTCAGGATAAATCTTCGTAAAAAAATTATTCTTCCTAAGAAAGATTGAATCTCTTTTACATTTCTGGGAATATTTATAGTATCTATTGCTTCAATCCTCTTAGGATCAATCCTGATTCCATCCCTAGATATGATATGAACCAAAAGCTTACCTTCTCGCATGGCGAAATGTGATTTTTTGGGGTTTAAAGATAGACCAAACCTGCGGCATTTTTCGAAAGTCTGTTTAAGATGTATCAAGTGTTCTTCGTCGGTTTTAGAGAAAACCGTCAAATCGTCGAGGCAAATGATCTGAAAATAGAAGGCTGACTTGTTATGCTATACAAGCACCCTCTAGTTCATTAAAATAAAAATTTACAGGACCTTGCTCCACATGTTAAAATATGCAAGATAAATTATGTGCCAAGTTTATGCTTCTTCTTTTAAATGTTCATGTGTGAGAATATGTTCTTTTAAATGGTTAAATATGTACTTTAAATAAATACACAACAACATAACTTGCAACAAAATAACCATCAAACTCACAACAATAACAACATGATAAAGGAGTTCACCGCTCTCTGGGCTACATCTCCTTGAGCCTCCATCAATGGACTTGGCTCTCTGGGATTAATTTGTCAAAGATTCTTTTACAAGTTGTTGCTCAACTCCAATGGAAATTCTAGTTGTACCATTGGGTTCAGAATACATAAAAACCCCAAAAACAACTAATAGAACTCTGAAAACAGATCATGGCTCATCCGGGCATGACCTCTTCTACATGTGGCCTTAAGCTTCCCTAAGCTTCTCTGTGGCAAAAACACATGTAAAAGTCCTCAAATGGATCTGAAACCTATCCCAAAGTGTTCAGAGCATATTAATTAGTCAAAAATGATTATTCAATCACAGAAAACAAACATAGGCTCATCTGAGCAAGACTTCAAACAATGAGGGCTTCAAGCTCCCTAGAGCTCTCTGGAACTTCAATGGTTAAAAACCTACAAAAGAAGTCTTCAAATGGCTGTGAAAACAGTTCCAATGGATTCAGAACATCCAAAAACCCCTATCTGGGCTTTTACGGCACCTCATTTGGCCAAAAAATGAAGAAGATAGGCCTCCTGCCATTCTCTTCCTTCAAGCTTGTTGTCTCTGGTTCGCCAAAATGCACCTCTGTGTGTTCTAACCAAGAACACGCTCTAAATTCGTGCTAAAACCTAGCACATGCGCAAAACCGCATAACCTTGCAAACTGTAGGACGGTTATGGGCACGCCTAGCCCCTAACGATCAAGACCATGGTCACAAGAGTCCATACGACCTCGCGCTATCGCAAAAGAGGGCTACGTTTGCAAGATTGAATCTGGACGCGCCAAGTGTCGGGTGCATGGACTATCCTTTGAAACCGTGCACTGCATTGGGTGGTCACATGGGAGGTTCACATGTAAACGGGGCTAACCGTTTGAACACAAACCAAAACTCGCGTGCACTTGGTGTATAAATCGTTGGTGTATAAATCGGTGGTCATATATATAAATGTATGCGACCAGGGTTGGGGCTAAGCCCCAGCCCGGATGCACCCCATATCACATTTCAATACAATTCAAATATAATAAAACACATATGCTATATAAGGACCACCGTGTGGGCTAGTGGTAGCCCACACACTACCAAAGCGCTGAACCTTGGGGGAGGTCCGGGGTTCGATGCCCACTGACTCCATAAATTTTTGAACCAATAACCAATACAATGGTGCCACGTGGCAGCCCATGACTGGGCCACATGGCACCAAACCACTAACCAAAAACTGCCATGTGTTGAAACACTATTCGCCCAAATCTGCCAATAATTGAATGCCATGTCACCAACTGCCATGTCACAGTACGACCTCTACCACGTCATCATAC
>JASDQU010683293.1:27972-40172 GCA_032191745.1 Picea mariana
CTTTCTGACATTTATGACCCCGTTGATAACTATTTCCAATCAATGAGCAGCAAGTGTGTTAAAACATTTTTGTCAGACGAGGGACAATTTTGCTTCTGTTATCAACTATATTTCTGCGTCATATGGCTTCCATCATTTTTTGGGCTAAGATCAAGAACATTTTCAGCAAATCACTTTCTGACATGGCTTCATTGGAAGCATGCTTTCACTTGATCAAGCAGTCTCTACTGGTTAGTGTAGAAGTAGATAGAAAAATAAGCTCTTTATTGAGCACGTAGATCATTTTCAGTATTGTTGAATAAGAAAAGATACTTGTCCACCTAGCATATGGTGCATACTAGCCATGGGCCAATCTCTGTTTTTGTATGCGGAGACCAGGAGAAGCCTGCCCTTGTTACTTATTCAAATGTTGCCTTAAACTACATGTCATGCTTTCAAGGATTGTTCTTCTTCTCCAAGGCTGCTTCGTTACTCTTTCACAATTTCTGCACCTATTATATTGACGCACCTGGACAGGAGTTGGAAGCTGCTGCAATTTCTTCAGATGTTGCTATACCTACTGTGGATGAGAGGCATAACAATAATGTTATGCGCTTTATGCAAGTGATCGGTCGGAGATATAATCTAACTGAAGGGTTGAAGAAATTGCAAGTGCAGGACACTCATATTTGTGGGAGAAAACTCTCCATTTCATTCAGAAGCTCATCACAAGGTGTCAAAACAAATGCTCAAGCAGTGAAAATTACAAATTTTGAGAAAACAACGTGGCTACTGCTGATGTTGTTTTGTTTCTGCACTGAGTTTCTACATCTGTTGACAAGGATTCAGTTGAAAGTGTGGAGGTCGATCATCCTTTTGTAAGTTCACTTGCATTCTAATGTTCCTAAAGAATATAGGTATTTTTCCGCTCTTCTATTTGATCGATGGCAGGTTACTATGGATAAGAAATCAGAAAAGCCACTGCCTATAAGTTTAAATATGCTTATCTCGAGAACGATAGATGGAGGTCAGCATGGATCAGTAAAGATAGGAGACTTGTATGCAGAAGAGGAGAGGGACTTCCAGGATGATGTCAAGTTGCCAGCTGTTTCGAGCTCTATTAACATTAGCCACTGTAATGATATGAGGATATTGAATGTAACCTGCACCTACAGGGATCCTGTTTCACAACAAAGAATTCAAATCATGGTAATCGAGCTTTACATTAAACGTCCAGGAGCAATTAGTATTGAGCAATAGTCTGTCTGTCTGGAGAAGAAACCGACTCTGTACCACAAATTCCATTATCGAGGCCCGAGCTTTTGTAGATGGGGGTGATCTATAAAGAACACAATTAAGTTTAGGCATAAGGAGAGCTGCTGTGTCAAGGACGCTACTCCCTTCAAGGTCTTTCCCGTTGCTGAAGCAAGAACCCTCCATTGGATAGAAGGCTGTCAGAGCTCATCAGTGCGTTCCAGGAATCAACAGGTCAGAGGTATGACTCGCACATCAAACAGCCGAAATTCCCTCCTACAGGCGCGCAACCGAAGTTCCAGTTTCGTTTAAAATGGCAAAAAATGGTCAAAATCCCGGTTTGAAGGAGCTAACTCATCATACAGGTCAGTTGAGTCACGGTTTTTTCTTAATCTCCACCTTAATTGATTGGATGTCACCTATATTCTCTGTGTGTTGAGATTTCGTCAATATTTGAACTCCAATTCTGGCTGGTAGCTGCTGAGTCTGTTTTCAACTAACACACCGATTGCTAGCTCCAATCAAAATGCTAGTTATCTCTTTGATCACCGAAGTAAATCCACATGGAATTCTCAACCTCGCCACCATGATTCTTGATGGACTCGATCTTCACGGAATGAATAGATTCATCCTTTCAATCGGGGGAGTTGTGGGTTACAGAGATTTGATGGGGAATCCCGTCCAACCTAGGACTTCATTTGTGGAGAAATTCATGTTCATTAAAACTGATAATATCAATGCCCAAGAACAACAATCCCGCTGTCAAGAATTCAACAATATTGCATGCAAGAAAGAAGGCATCGTAAGAGAATGAATCGGGCAAAGACGTATGTGAGCGAAACATCTTTTGTAATCAGCCTCCGGCCGTGAAAGCCGCTATCCGAGCAACGGTGGCATTGCCTGGGAGAATGAAATGGGAGCGTTGAGATCCAAGGAGCGGGCGTGCGATGTGTCGAGGATAGCCACCACTGTAGGCGAGGTGTGGCGAGTCACAGAAATTGTTGGCACCGATCAGGTTTGATGTATAAATTATTTTCTCATAATCCTGAATCTAGTTCTGTTAGCATGGATCTGAATGCTATCATCTAACAGTGGTGATGAAAGACATTCTAAAAGGGAAGAAATGGCCACAAACAAACTGAAAGTGTCCACAAATACCACCTAGGAGACTGCACATGGTCAGTTTGGCGTGGAAGTTGCAGTTAAGGTTTTGTCAAGCGATTCCCATTAAGGAAAACGAGAGTTTTTAAATGAAACGTAATTGAAGACACAGATGCTTCACAAACAACTTGATATAACAACGACAAATGAACATCTAAATCTTGACAGCTTGGATGCTGGTCTGGAGACAGAGAATGGTGGATGCCTGCACTATCTGTACAACCATACAACTGGTGGCAGCCAACTGACTGATGGTGCACTACGAGCTCTTTCTTCCAGATTAGAGAGCACAAAGAGATCTTTGGTGAATGCAAATGGCTTTCCTGTTTTCATCAGTAAAATTCTAGTTCCTTCAAAGGAGTTTTCCTGTGGAGTAGTCGCCAAGAAATTTAAGTGCAGAACAGAGCAGAGGGATATTCTTTTTGCATATAATCGAGATTCATCCAGTTTTCGTTTTTTGGGTAATTTTATGTTTTTGGTGGTTTAGGCGAGCCCGTGTGTGTGCTCATTAACCACCGAAAAGGCTGAATGACTCCATGCCCAATGCTAAAGGCTACTGAAACTACTAGGTTCTTGGTCACTTCACAGGGAGATGCCCATCCCAGTTGGAGCCAAATGTTAACTCTCAAAATAGCACCGTCATTTTGGTCGGGTTTTATGGTGGATAGCATGGCTATTGATAGTTTCCTCAATTCATTGTTGAGTCATTTTAGCTGCAAAACTTAAGTTTTGGTTTTTACCCATATAGTCTTCTTTTCAAAATTTTCATTTTACACTTTCATCAGCTAACGTGTGTCTAAAAGTTGAGCGTGCGCTGTTGAAAGTGCATGCTTTCTGCAGCTAAGGAACATTTTTTCAAAGGTCACACGCTGTTGAAAGTGCATGCTTTCTGCAGCTAAAGAGTGCTTTTTACAAAGAGGCGCGTTGTTGAAAGTGCATACTTTCCACAGCTATTGAGCGGTTTTCACAAAGTCGTGCGCTGAGGAAAGTCAAGATTATCAACAGCTAACAGAGGTTGTACTCTCGGGTTGGCAACATCAAATCAAATCTTTGGTTCCATATCAGACATTGTTCACAAAAGATCGTTTAGAGTTTTGAATTGCAAATGGAAAGAATGATACTCAAACTTGCAGGTAACTTTTCAATCCCTTCCCAAGCTCCAAATGAAGATCTGAAAACGCCATTGGATAGCTTAGATTCTCTAGATTTCGATCGACTATTTAAACATGCAAAATGGACTTTTTATGATCGAGAAATTTGATTTTGAAAATCTGCCCGCTTTCAACATCGCAGAAGGCAGAATTTTGACTAGTTAGCTGTGGAAAGTGGCTGCTTTCAACAGCGTAGGAGCAGATTTTCGGGTCAGTTAGCTGTTGAAAGCTGTCATGGCTAGAATAGCCAAATTTTCGCCCAGATCAAGAATTTTTGGGTTTGAATGGTTTGAATCCCTCTTCAATAAACTGGTTATGAATTATCAAATGCAAATCTGAAGGCCATTTTTGGAGATGAAAGTCAAAAGGGCGTTTTTTGACTAGATTTAGTGATTTTCAAGGGCAAAATGATAGGGATTTTTGGCACACATCATCAAATTCGAATTCCACTTTCAAAGGAGCAGATCAAAGAGCCTTGGAAGGCTAGGCTACACTTCATCAACTTTCAACCAATGTTTGAAGACCAAAAGATAGAGGTTGACCTCATCTTGAGGATCTCTCCTTATCTTTTGTGAATTAGTTTTGACTTTCTATTTTTAGAATATCAGATCCATTGTTTTAGGATCTGAAACTGATTGTAAGAGGCTATAAAGCCAAAGACATTTGGAGCATTAAGGGTTCGATTTTGGATAGAGTAATTGGCTATTGTACTTAGACTTTTTATGTTAATACAGATCACAGGTTCCTTTCAATTTTGATTGTCATATTTCCATCTTTTCTTCTGCATTATTATCTGTGTTGTCAAGCTTTGAATGGTTGTTATCCCATTGTTTAGCTCATAGCCTGATAATAAGTCTTTTGATTGTTTCTTAGACCCTACTTTGTACTGGTTTAGTTACAGTCTTTTCTCCACCCACTTTAAATCTATTTGTTGATTAATCAATCTTTGAGAGCGTTGTCTATTTGTTTATCATTTTCATGTTTGAATGCCATAAGCTGTATTGAGTTGTCCCATTGATCCACCTTTATAAAATACAAAAAACATTCATTTCTTAAGTTACCAAGCACCTTTGGTCTGCAACCACAAAGGGTTTCTTGGAGTGATAACACTTTCTACCTACATTGAACATCACTATAAAAGAAGAAGATCCCTGAGACACAATTGAGAAGAGAAAGGGAAGATATTCCTTGTGTTGCATAGGGAAATGGAAGAGAGTACCACAATTGATTGATGGTTGTATGAGATACGTAGAGTGCTTTGTAGTGAGTAGGTTGATTAGGCCGTGATAACAAATGAGTTGGGTTGAGTACTAAAATAGTTTGTTTCTATTTTTCTGTGACCTCATAGCCTAGTCTGGGGGTGGCACTTGCACTAGATGCCTACAATTGGGTGGAAAATTACTCATGTGCATACCCAATTCTTGGATTATCTTCTATTAAAAGATAAGAGTTATATCTCGATTTGTATTTCTGCAATCTAACTCTATTTTCTATCATGGAAATGTATGTGTTATGCATGCCATGTGTGTGAATATGCTTGATTTTGAATATGGGCATGGATGCCATGAATCCTAGTTAACATTTTTTTAATTATTCTGCTACATAGTTTTCCTTATTGCACTCATGCATGTATTTGAATCATTTTGGGCCTCACTTGGAAGTGAGAGCGAGCAATGACCTAGAATTTTAAATCAATTATTAGTGGCTCCTTGTCCCATGGTTGAGAGTGCATGGGAGGGGACTCCACAACCAATTGATACAAACAAGAAATGGTGTTGACATGTAAATTTTTTAATGTCAACATATTACAAGATTAGTACACATTTAAAATCCAGCTAAGTTCAAGCAGATAAATAACAATATATTTAAAATGGACTTCTGAGTTAAAATTTAATATTATAATATAATCTTACATGGAATTTTGTAAGAAGTATAGTTGTTGTGCATTCCATGGATTCATTTGATAAATGCCAACTTAATACATAGGTTTTGTTTTTCTCATTGACATCATAACACGCTCCATTTTTTAGTCGGTATGACATAGTGCTCATTTGTTGAAGTCATGAATATGTTCAAAGGGAATAACAATGACTTCAACCCATGTCTACGTCAGAATAGATCCATTTGATGCTCGTGAGATCAAACGATTAGTTCTTGGGTAGTTGTTGCCACATTCTCCTATGTTATGGTCTTATGATAACAATCCATTGTTAGATCAAGTTGAGTCAATCATGAGTGCATTTTTTTGTATGTGAGGGCATCTATTTATCCAACTTGTTGTTCCAGAGTCTGTACTTAAGGCTTAGAAGTACAGTGTCTAGGCATTCGAAAGTGGATAAAGGGTAGAGAAGAGAGAAACGTCAACCTTCGACAAGGAAAACTAGGAAAGATTTCGGCGTTGGCGTTGTCTAGCTTCCAACTGTTCCTGGATGCTTATGTCATGTTCAATCGCTGCCCATGAACGTTCGAGTTCAACCCGGGAGGTGGCTGTTTTAAGAATGGTTTCGAAAAGGTTCAAGGCAATGTGCATTTGATTTGATAATCAGGGTTCGATATTGGGTTGTGTTGGTACAGGGACAATCATGGAGGAGCAGTAAAATAAGAAACCTCAAAAGGAAAATTTAAGTGTTGTCTCAATTCGGTCGTATAAAAGAGAGTTTATGGTTTCAGGAATAAAAACGGGTTGCAAATCAAAGGCTCTTTCCCGTAACTGGGTTATATTTTAATAAAATTGTATGAGGTGGGAGAAAACATTTAGTTGTCTATCGAGTAAGGCTCCTATCAAGGGAGAATCTCAAGTATAAATAGAAGAAGAAAGATGTAAGGAAATAACTCGATGAAGCATAAAATATATATAGAATTCTGAAAGTGTTGACTGGTCTTACACCTGTTGATAGCCGGTACAGAGGAAAAACAGTAAACAATATAGAAAACCAAAATTCATTCGCTATAGTAGTGGTCGTACTAAATTGTAACAAAGCATTCATCAGTTATGAATATGAAATGAAACGAAATATGAGATATAAGGAAACAAACTCATAACACAGTCGTGACGGAATTGAGAATCTTCAGATTTTCTTTGTATTAACTCTCAAGATGTAAAAACTCTGTTACAATCGACACAAAAAGGTCCAGCCCTTTTTCTTTCTTTCTATGGTATATTTATACAGTTTTACAATAAGATGGAATCTCAATCGTTGCAAAATTTTCAGTTATGATAGGGAGGAGAGCAATCGCTCCATTTCTTCTTCTCTATCTTCACTTGGTGCCAAAGGTTTGTCCTCGCGCGTGCTCGGTACAGGTGACACATCTTTCAACCAACCAAGATATCAGCCTTGATGGTTCTTCTTGACAATTGGCTTCAAAAGAGTAACAATCTTGGGTTAATTGTGGCAGCCTGTCTTCCATCTATCTGTCTATGATGTCAATAGCGCATAATTGCGTGCTTGGTTTAATCATACATTTGTCTATTTGGACTATGTCTTCCATAGTTACTTGTGAGATCTTGGTTGAATCTCTTTCCTCTCTTTCACTTAGATCAAGTGAGATTTTTGGCATATTCAGTTGAACCAATGCCTCGGCATTACCTCCACTATCAATGCTTAGCAGACTACCATCTATAGAGAAAAAATCCTCCTCTAAGGATTTTGTTACTCTCTTGGCTTGCAGCTTGCCTTCCGAGATGCTGTGCTCCCATTCTTTCAACAAAATGTTTCCTCTGGTCTGCTCCGAAATGGTGAACCTGGGAGTACTTCCCGGATCCATGTTGTTTGTGGCTATCACAACCTCTTGGAAGGCGACCCGTGTTGCTCCAGCTTCCCTTTCTCTAGCAGTTAGATTCTCCAACACTTGATTAACCAGCAAACAGTTGTCCCGAATCACTTCCACCTTGGCGAGCAAATTTCATTGGGCCGCAGAGACTCTGCTCCGAATCTCCATCGCCTGGGATTGGAACATCCCAATATTTATCACTTTGCTTTCGGCGATTTCCACCCTAGCCTGTAGCTATTCGATCAAATATTTTTGTTGGCTCACTTGCATATGACCATCCCGAACCACCAGCTGTGCTTGTTTGAGCTTAGTCTTGAGCAGCTCTATCTCATTTTTATCGGCCAACCTGGCCTAGTCTATTCCTACACTTGCCTGGTCTTTGGCAGCCTCTACTGCTACGGCTAGTCTAGCTTCCAGGGTCTTGATGAGGCGATTCTTTCGTTTCAACTGATTTTTTAAGACCCCGACTGAAAATTGGTTTGTCATGGCTTATGCTCCTAATGTCCCTACTATTTCAGTCACGAATTATTCATTCCTCTTGTATTTCCCATCAGTTATAACTTTGTATTTCTTGGTTGTTGACTCTCCTTCTTGATAGAATTTCCTCTTTACCACTGCCTTTCTCTTCTTATCAAAGAAGAACTCATTCGGAGGGAGCTCTTCCACCCTTATAAGCCTCAACTCTTCATTGAAAATCCATCCTGCGTCAATATTTCCCTGAGTTGACTGCAAGAGAAGTAACTGATGTGATAGGCTCTCCGATTTGTTTCGGTGATTGTCCCAGAGTAGTAGCCGGACTCTGCTTCTTCGGTGGGTTGGGAGTCTTTATCTATGCTTTTGGACTCATTCTTTGCTCTCCTTCGTTCTGGTGTTTTTCTTGACTGGGGGTCGCATCCTTGGAGCCTTCAGCATCTTTTTGTTTCGCCTCCACTGTACTCAGATTCTCACCCCGCAACACTGCGGGAAGACAACTGCGTCGATATTCTTGGAACTTCAAAACATCGGCTCTCTCCTCAGGTGCCAATGTTTGTATCCGAGCTATAATCTCGGCATAAGATCGTGCACCCCGGAAAATGTCATCCGAGGGTGAATTTTCGTGCTCAAATCTCTTGAGCCCGCAACTAGCCAAATGATTACTCACGACCCTTTGTGGATTGTGCTTCTTGTATTCAATAAGGACCAAATTTAGGTCTTCCAGGGTTGCTGCCTCAGCTTTAGCATGCCCGAAATCTAATAAATAATACGAGTTCAAATGAACATGAAAAGGTGGCCATACCTTCTTCGAGTATCCCTTCAGCTCCTTGTTGATGCCACTGATTATTGTTTGTCTAGCAACCTCACGACAAGTCAGCTTGTCGAGAATGAATAATGGTAATGCATGCAGGGGAACAGAAGCCCCAAAAACTCTGAGATATGAGAATTCGGCTTCTACATACCAGTCAACTATGCTGCTCAAATTCGTCACTATACTATCCGAGATCCTAGGTGGTGGGTGGACGAAAATAGTGACATGCAGCGGTACCATCACCCAGTTGAAGATTTCGTATACGAAATCTACTGCATTGTTTTCCCACAATTTTCCATAATAGACGTGGATAGGCTCGTCCTCTGCTGGAGTCCAACTCCAGCTCATTAAGGGAAATGGTGTTAAAAAACACACGACATCCATAATGTATGCAGACATGAAAAATGAAGAAGTCTTTCTGCTCTCTTTCTGCGCCCGATACTCTGTGACCTGACTAGTCAAGCTATCGGACAGCATTTTCGCCCAGTCGAAGGAACAACCTTCGGTGACTCGAAATATTAAAGGCACCCATGGAAGAAATAAATGTGAGGTGACCTCTCTCTCGTATAATCTTCATGTTATCATAGCTACATACTTGTACTGCGGTTCTAAGGAAGCTATTGAATATATACCATGACTGTCTGCCCTGAACTTCACAGAGTGCGAAACCCAATCTTTTATTAAGCTAGACATGGTTTTATCATACTGCACACATTCCTTATATTTGAACTCGTCCAAGAATTCAGCACCATATGTCAAGTCAAACACTGTGGGCAACTTATACATGGCTTGCAGATGTTCAGGCCTGAAAGTCCCGATGGTGACCTTTTGTTCATTCATGATGGTTCTGGTTGGTATGTCCACATGGTCTAATGCCCATCAGACCATATCATAATATGGCAGTAGTCGTGGCCTGGCTACTACTTTGTGCATTCCGGATTGAATGATGATCTTGTACTTGGTGGTTATATCATCTTTTTCATTGTCGCTGGAATCATTGGAATAATCCACCAATTCGGCCTGCAGAACATCGAAAACGAAAGACCAGTTCGGGACAGAGTCGACACTTCGAGGTGAAGTATCAACAACGTTGTCCAAGCCTTGTCCCGAAACCTCAACACCAGCTTTGGATGCTTTTCACGGGGCCATGACTGGAGATCCTGCTTTAGCTCTTCTGCGATAAAAATACATATACATACAGAAGTTAGCTCGCTGAGAAAGTGTGCTCTGCGTAATATAGAAATGCCTTTGTTATAATGAATAACAGTTCTATATATATTCGAAAACTCGGTACTTTTTAGAACAGATCTGTCAAATCATGTTTAGAAATAAATTTAGAAATAAAAACCCAATCTTTATTCGTCGATTCGCCCTATTTCATAATTAATGCCATAAATTTTGGCGGTTTGAAATGTCAGTTGGCGTATGGAAGAAATAAGACTACCTCGTAAATCATGCAAGCATCAAAACATGGGAGATATTGATTTAGCTTAATTAATATAGTTTTACCAACATTAATTAATCTTTCAGTACTCGTTGTATCGGGAATTTTGTTTCAACCCTTTGAACTTCTAACCCCCGAATTTGCGATGATTGATTTTGGTTAAGAAAAACGCAATCGTGATTAGGAGCTTAATTAATTACGTAATTATTATATTCGCCATATCGCGACTCGGAGCTTCAAAGATACGTTTCCGAGAAGTTTTCATGCCAAGTTACGAAACCGTGAGATCGCGATAATACAACTTAATTAAAAGGGAAGATAAACTCGGATTAAGTGATTAATTAATTATGTTCATATCCTTATCGTGATTTCGCGAGTTGGGGCTTAGACAGTATAACTTTTTAAAAAGAAAACGCTGAGTGGCGAATTGCCGACAGAAATTTACCATGGTTTAGCTTTTACTTTTAACCTTGACACATTTTACTAGAATAAGGAGTTTGTGGTCTCGGCTATCGGGGCTACGACAATAAAATTTTGGATTTGGTGGACGCCGAGGTGCGAAAACCCGATGACTTTTAATCATGATTTAGGAAAACTTTACTCTCATTACTGCCCTGGGTGGAATTTTAAAGTGATTTCATTGTTTCGTTGCTCGGGACTTATGAACTACGTGATCTATAGCATCCAACACACGAAATCCTGAGGTAGAACAAAAGGGGGAAATTTTTTTTGCTGAAAAGTAGAACTCACCTCGAGAGTACAATAATCATCGCTGCTACGTGATAAGTCTTCAGAAATTTTGAAACCACAAACGGAAAATACGAAAACCACCTTTCGATTTCGAACATTAAGACATGAAATTTGAGATGGGCTAGAAAAAACAAAGGCGGCTCCAACATAGGATCCAACTAGGGATCCTGCTTTCTTGTAAGGCGGGAAGAACAGTAGACCACGTGCCAATATTGGGTAAATGGAGTCAATAGCTTCAATCAGGCAAAAAGGTTCCTGAGAACAGGGTATCGAAGGGGGAAAGAGACTTCGTTTTTTACTTTGAAAAGATTTTTCAAACTCAAATACTCTTTTTAAACTTAGCTGTAGTCCCTTTCACAACTTTCCCTTTCCCGCTACTAAATTCAGGTCTTCTTTAAGACAATCAAAACAGTTTCAAGAGACCCAACAGATCTTGCGGCTATCAACATTGCATCAAAAGAAGAAGATCATATGTTTTTAATTGGGAAGTCTCGTCTGAACTTGGGATGTAGATCAGATTTTAAAAAGAATTGGTTACCAGAGTAGAGTGATATTCATGTATAAAAACCTTACAGATATCTCAGATATTGCTTCACTGCCAGCGAGCCTATTCAGTACCCCGGTGAAGTTATCTGGCCCCTTTTACTGAATTTCCTTTGACCACCTCAGAATATATTTATGCATTTAAATGCTAAGACGAGGGAAATCATTTCTGAATTTCCTTTCATCGTCTCTTGGACTAGGTGGGGGCAATCATTTCTGAATTTCCTTTCACCACCTGTCTTATAATTTGTTTTTTAGAGCGTGAAGATGAGGGCAATCAATTTGTATTAGGGCTGATATCTGTGTAATATTTTGCATTATAGATCTGTCAACTTACTTTGATTACTCGGTACCAACCTTCCCTTGACCTTCACAACACCTTCGTTCTTAGGGAAAAAAGGGAAAATAACTTTCTTAGGGCATTCTATTTGAGCAAGCTTCAATCCTCCGAGGTCGTTGAAAAACCTAGGAAAGTTAGGATCACTTTAAACGTTCCTTCGTTTAGCAGGGGATCGAGTAGTTGTGAAGACCCGTTTTCTTTCCACAATCTGCTTTCAAGCTCACGAGGTTGAAACGAAAAACTCTTATCCCTTCTTATATGAAATGGAAAGATGGTGACTTTTTAAAAGGTAAACCCGAAGATAGAAAGGATGACAAGTAGTGACTTACTGACTGAAAATACAGAGGTCAAAATTCAAATCTGACTCTTGTAGATATTTTTCGGGGATACTTTACTTTGACTGACTACTTTTAAATTGGGTGAATCATTTAATTTGTCTTAATTTTTCATAGACGATTAAACCAAGAAACAACTATGTTATTTATTAGTGCAGCTGATGTTGTTGTTTGAATGAGGTTACCT
>JASDQU010683294.1:0-45620 GCA_032191745.1 Picea mariana
ATATCTCACCAACAAGAGTTGATCAGATAGTCCAAACCCTAACCAAGAGATAGTCCAAGCCAAACGTGATCTGCTAGCTGCAGCAGCTACAATGGTAGCTCTCCTCCAAACCTGCACACAAAACTAGGCACTGCAGTGTGCACAAGTGTTGCTTTGCAATTCTGATATGCCTGCCAGAATGAAGACTGGCCTCTTGTATTTATAGTAATTTTGGCTAACTTCCTGGGCCGACTTCTCATTCTGGGTATCTGTTTGTTCAGTATATATTATTTCTTCTGTCTGACTTCTTTTCTTGAAGGCTAATAACCTAATACAAGTTATCTTTTTGAGTCGACAAGTCTTCTAGGGTTATTAGCCAACTCATTAGGGTTTCTTCTTGCTTCTCGAAATATCATATTCTCGTCAGGTTTACACGTGGAGGTAAATACCTCCCACAGCTACCATAATATCAATAGCCTCTGCCAGAGATGTTGCAGAGGAGTTGTAGTGAGAGATGGAGGAGTTATGACAGAGGTTCAAGTGGGTACTACGAGGTGTGCTCGAGGCCTGTTGGCCCCACATCCATAATGATGAGGTCCTTGAACAATGTGTAGGGGGGAGGCTCGAGTGGCGAGCTCCGGTGCATCGCATCGTTGTGGTTGGTGCAGTTATGTCAGGGAACTTACCTTCGGGAGGAGGGGTGCCTCCCACAGGTGGGGATCCACTAGTGGACCCTCCTGCAGGAGGGTTTTTAGAGCTAGGGGAACCATAGGTTCCAGATGATATACGTGGATTTGGGCTCATTTTGATTTTGTACTATGATGTATAGGGGTTGTGACCCCCCCATTTTGGACACTTTAGTACATTTATTGAGACTTGGGCCCAACGATGGGTGTTGGAGATGTTGTATTTTTTGTGAAACATTATGGAACCTTTATATATATGTGAGATATATGTTGGATGATGCTTCTAATTTTTTGTTATGTGGCACATGTGTTATGCGATGCTTTGCTTATGGATTATTTTGATTTATGATAGATGAATTAAGCTAAAATATATGTGAATTTTAATGTGATAAATGCCAATCTAGGGATTGATTAGCCATATGATCTTCAACCTGGTTCAGATTCCTAGGAATGTGTGTGAGTGTAATGGATTCAAAATTATGAGATAGAAGTCTAACTTGCAAGTATTTGTGAAATAGGAATGGATCACATACTCGATACACATTGTTTAGCTAAAGGACGACGAGATGGGGAGATTCTACGAAGATGCTAAGGTGATGAATGAGAAGGTGTCTAGCCTTTGAGAGGAGACCAATGACAACAACATACTCGACTTGGTTGTTGGTGGAGGGTCCAATATAGATGTAATTTGAGTGCAGTAGCACATGTGTAGGTGTGTAAATAACCCAAGTTTCCGAAGCGATATTCCGAGTCCATCAACTAGCTCCAATTGCGTACCCAATGTGATAATCTGATGGATAATTTATCTATTAAAATAAGGACAAATAAATCAGACATATGATTTGGAAGGTGGTTTTGAAAAAACACTAAAAATATATACATGAAGAAACCTAAGGTAGGGTGGCTAAACTAGGGGTATAATTTCTTCAAGTATAACCAATTGACAAGGTCCTTGAGGGTAGCTCCTTCGGGGTGAGCCAAGATGTATGCACCTTTTGTGAGGAAATGTCATACGATGAATGGGCCCCACCAAAGGGACTCGAACTTACCATGGCCTAAGGTATCATTGGAAAATTCATAGGCCAACACCAGATCATCTTAATTAAGTGAATGAAGGTTGATGTGGCGGTAAAAGACTATCTTGGAATGTTTCTTAGCCTCATTGTTTTTCAAAGAGAATCGTCTATCCTCATCGACAATTTCTAGGGTGAGAAATTATTGCTCCATATGAGTGGTATTTGGCAGTATCTTAATTGCGGTATGTAATGTGGGGATATCACACTTGATGGGAAGTACAACTTCGACCATGTGAAAAAGGTGGAACGGTGTGAACCTAGTGGCAGTTTTGAAATTTGTGTGATATGCCCATAAAACAGAAAACAACATGTGATGTCAGTTGGTTTTGTGCTTATCCACTGCTTGTTGTAACATGGTTTTTTAGGACTTTATTGGCTACCTTGAATTTCCCATTGGAATGTGGGTAGTATGGGGAGTCAAACTCATGAGTGAATCCTATCTTGGAGGATAACTTGACGAACACTTCATTCTCAAAATGTTTACCATGGTCAGACACAAGTTGTAGGGGAACCCCAAAACGAGTGATGACATGGTTAAAGAAGAATCAGGTCGCGGTGTTGACCATGTTGTTTAATGTTGGCATAGCTTCAACCCATTTAGTTAAGTAGTCTATTGTGACTACTATGTATTTATGTCCATTGTTGGATGGGGGATTCCATGCCATGAAATCAATTCCCCATTTATAAAAGTGGCTTTCTGTGATGATGGGATGTAGGGGGGATAAAGGTGCTCTAGATTTATGCACATATAACTGACATTTGTCACAACACTTGACTGCATGTATGTAGTCATGGAATAAAGTGGGCCAGAAGTAACCAACCCTTATCACTTTTTGGGTCATGGACATACCAAAGAGGTGTCCTCCACAAGTGTTGTTGTGGCATTCATTCAAGACTTTATTTTCTTCTTCTATGGTGAGAAAATGATGTAGAATGGTGTCTTCCCCCCTTCGATAAATAACATCTCAAATGAGAAGATAACGCAAGGCTTGGTGGCAAATAATTCAGCTATCATAGAGGGAGAGATGAGGGCCAAATTTGTGTGTTCATAGGTAAACAAGGATGTCACAGTACCGTGGATCATCCGAAGAAATGAAGAACAAGTGTTCATATGGGAAGTTCTCGTTGACGAGGGGGTCTTTGGATCTTGATGGGAGATCAAACTAGTAGCTCTGCAAGAAGAAGGACCTTCTTTCTCTTAGGAGTGGTCAACTCTAGATCATACTCCTAGAGTATTACGATCCATCAGGAAAATTTGTCGTTAATTTCATGTCTTTGAATAAGTAGGTAATGCATGGGATTAAAATCTACCACGACCTTGGTAGTTCGAAGAAAAATATAATGTCGTAGTTTTTGGACTGTGAGAAAAAAAGCTAGGGCCAATTTTCTTCATGATTGTATTTCAAAGGTGGACCTAATTTTTTTTTTTTGGTGTAGTAAATGACATGTTCATGCCCGTCATCACCTACCTACACTAAAACTCCTGCGACTAATATGTTTGAGGTGGACAGGTATAAGATGAAATCCTTATCAAAGTCTGGGGGACTAATGAAGGGGGATTTACTGAGTGTGTCTTTTAATGACTAGAAAGTAGTTTGGGTGTGTTGATCCCACTATAATGGGATATCCCATAGTAGTAAGTGTAAAGAGACATGGGCACAGTTTGTGTAATCTGGGACAAAGTGTTATAAGAAGTTGGATTTTCTTTGAAGGATTTTCATTTGGCACAAATTCTTGGGGGGAGGAATCTCATTGATGGCTTTGACTTTCAGAGGGTACACTGTGATTCCTTGTTGGGAAACAATGAATCCTATTAAGCGCCCTGCTGTGACATAGAAAACGCTCTTGAGAGGGTTCAAGGGAATTTTATATTGGCCACATCTCTGAAATGTAATCTGTAAGTCTTCCAAATGTTGAGATTGCTTCTTGGAATGAGCAGTGAGGTCGTCCAAGTAAGCGAGAATGATGTGAGAGAGATCATGGAAAACATATGTCATTACATGTTGGAATGTGGTGCGAGTGTTTTTTAATCCCAAAAGGAATGACACGATAGGAGAAGGTACCCCATGGGGTATTGGATGCATTTTTGTATTGATCTACATGTTGAATCTATATTTGATTGTAACCGGAGAAACCATCCATAAATGAAAGGACTTCATTTCCAACATAAACATTGATAACTTAATCGATGAAAGGAGTAGAGAAGTTTTCTTTGGGACAATCTTGATTTAGGTCTTTGAAATCAGTGCAAACCCAAATGGTGCCATGGTTTTTGTAAACTAGCACAAGATTCGATACCCAAGAAGTGTATGCAATGGGATATATGAATCTTGCATAACGTAACTTATCGATTTCAGATTTGATAGCCATGTCTTTGGAAGGATGTAATGGTCATTTATTTTAGCGGACATGGGTAACCTCGAGCCATGTATCGATTCAATGTTTGAAAATGGATGGATCGAGTCAAGGAATTTATGTACATGACCAGGAAAATATATCCTTGAACTCTTGAAATATATCTTTGTAAGTTGTGACTTCTTTAGGGGAGAATGCAACACCAAGAGTGATCTCTTTGACAATGCAAGGTTTGATAGAGATGTCTATCTTGATTGTGGGGGAGATGTTGGCCATTTTCCCTTCTTCAAAAGCGTCTGGAGTGGGGATTTGGTTCTTGAACCAATCTATATGTCCAGGGGGAATTAAGTCTTTGGTTTCAATCACATAGACACGGGTGTCAAATTTGAGTTGAAATGCTTCTTGTGATAAGAACAAATATTTGTGATGCATGGCATCTCAAGGATAGTCAGGTGCTATCATGACCTCTAAGATATATTCATCTGATTGAAAGACGCATAAAAATAAGGGGTTATCAAAGGTTTGAACATACATGTGTGGCATGGTGGCAATGAATGTTTGATCCAAGTCATTTATGGTGTTGGTATCTATGGAAGATGTAGAAAATGGGGAAGATTGAATACAACCTTCTATCGAGATGGGTGGTTCGACAAGAGGAGGGGGGGGGACCTCACTAGATGAAATGCACCATATATCCATACATGATTGTGGGTCATATGTACTTGGTGGAGAAAGGAGATCGCATGGGGGACTTACCGATGAATTTGGGGGATTCAGGGGAAAGTCTTCTGATCTTCATGGTATATGTATTGTGGGAGGTACCAAGGGTGACACTATTTGCGCCAAAGTAGGTATGATAGGATCACCCTGGGAGGGTAATGTAGTCGGTGTCTAAGGAAGTGATGTTTGAAAGGTGGTTGTGAAATGAACCCAGTACTCGATAATGAGAGGGAACATGTACGTAAAATCGTCCATTTAGTGGCATATCACACATGGTCATCTCATCCATTCATTTACAGACATGGATATATAGAAAATGTCAGTAGATTTAGCGTCATAGGGGAGTGCCTGAGAGGGATTAGACAATGATTTATTTCACATTGATGCTAATGTTTCCCAAAATTGGGGTAGGGATAGGCAATGATGAATGTAGTGACCATATTTTGAGCATATGGCACACGTGAAGTTGGTACACTGAACTTCCTTTCGTGAGGAAGAAATTTCTGCAGTAGTGGGAGCTGCAACTAATGGAGTCGGGGGTAATGCTGTCAATTTTGGAAGTTGAATTAGATTGCATAATTCATGTAGTGTAGGTAAAATATTCGTAGGGTGTCCGAGTGTTGTGCAAAAAGAACATGGTGGTTGGACTCGGGTTTGGGGTGTGGCCACATTCTCATTTTTTTCCCCTTTTTTGATATCGGTGCCCCCAACTGGAGGAGGTGGTGTTTGAACCATGGATTCCATGGGTAAAGGCTCTGTGTGAGATGGGAGAGATGCTATTGGTACCATAAATGGTGGTTCAAGGTACCAAACTGGTATAGCAATCACCATATTTGGTATGGTAAGGGTAGCGACAACCTAATATGTTGATACTCTTGGTGGTGGGTAGAAAAATGGTATTAGGGTTATGGCCTAGGGGACCTTTTTACAAATAGGTATCTATCCATTCATGGGTGGATGTTTGGGAGGGGAATGTGAAATAGTTTCCTCAGGGGTGGGTTATGCCCTAAATGCTTCCATGGGAGATTGGGGTGGGGGTTCCTCGGGAGAGGGTTCATCACCAATATTGACACCATCAAATGACACTACACAGAATTAAGCTAAACCTGTAGGACGTATAATAGGAGGATCTCCTTGATAAGAACCCAAAAGTGATGGATCCTTAAAAATCCATGGTCCGACATCAACATATGGCAAGATATCAAAGCTATCCCATATGAGGGGAAGGATATTGTTTATGTTCTCATAATGATTAGGTTCATAATGTTGATTTTTCAATGAGCAAGGTTTAATCATGAAGTTCATTCCTTTTTATCATTTAACTTAAACCAGAAACAATTTTGTTGCAGCAACCAAGATCACAAGAAGAAACACCATGCAACAAGAACATAAGAAGTATCCTGGGAAACCCTTCTCAACAAGGGAAGAAAACCCAGCCAAATCCTTTGTTATATTCTTCAAGAGAAAGACCATCAACACCAAGAAAACCTAGCACACAAGAGGGTGCTTGAAAACCCTAGAAGACTAGCGCCCAAGAGAGGTGTGCACTTTTCCCAAGAAGATGTACTTGCTGAAATTTCCAAACTCACACAAAGGATATGATTCCTCAATGGGGAATTTACCTTTACTTATATTAGACTTGACCTGTCAAAAGAAGTGTCTATTGGCATAAAAGGGATGACCTCTCTAACTCATAATCTAATTAATAATAACCAGATTAATTATCTTTTACATTAATTATCAATTACTTTAGTTGGGGCCGACCTGTATACCCTTTACATTACAATTAGGGTTACAGGAAAGTCTGACTCTTGAACAATATAGCAAAGGATATTATACACCCACTAGTGTTCAGCCACTAGGGGCACATCCTTAGGGATGTCCATATCTCTATCTCACTGCATCTCACAGGAGAACCACACTCACTAGTGCTCAACCACTAGGTTCACGTTCACATGTGGTCATCCACATGCATGTCCACTCAACAGATCTTCTTTCCCACTGCATTACACAAGAGATTCACATGGAGTTCATCATCTCAACTCTCTTCTCAAAGGAGGCTAATACATCGTCTTCATCTCTGTCTCATAACGATGCACCCAGCTCATGGGAATTCACACATTCACCTTATGCGCAACCACATGCACGTCCAACTCAACAGATCTCCTTTCTCACTACATTACACAGGAGAATCATCTGGAGTTCATCGTCTCAACTCTTTGTAAGGAGGAGGTCATCACTATGTTCCAGTTTTGTCTCAGATAGGAACCGCACACCCATCTGAGGTTCTCTCTCTCAGGTCGAATCAATCAGTCTGTGTCCTGGAGAATGTCTCAAACAAATGTAATCATCAACACTCCCTCTCATCTAGGGAGGCATTCTTCATCAGGACAAGTCTCGCACGAAAGTACTCGAACTTTGTCTTAGTTGTAGTCATCAACACTCCCTCACAACTAGAGAGGTATTATTCACCAAGCCAGTTTGGTGAAGGTGTCTGCAATCTATTCATGTGTAGGAAGGTACGGTATGTGTACTTCTTTCCTCTACATCATGTTTTTGGAAATGATATTTTATCTCAACATGTTTCGATCTATCACGAAACACAAGTTTCTCAAAGAGATTCACATAACTCTGGTTATAATCATAGAATCCATCTCGTGATAGATTCAGCAGAAAACCATGACAACCTTCACGGTAAAACAAAAACCGGATGTTCTCTTCCGGTCCACTGCACTCTCTGCTCAACCTGTATCAACATATCTTGCAAATCAAGTTCACACTGGAGGCATATCTCAGGTCATATCCAACTGTGCCTCGTATATATCTCAATACATGCTTTACTGCTATCAAGTGCGTATGTCTCGGCTGACTCATGGACTGACTAGGCACATTCACTGCATAGCCTGAATCAGGTCCAGTGTTAACCAGATACATCAATGATCCAATCGGTTGTGGATCAATCTCGTTTGAATCATCATCATTCATTTTCTTCAAATCCATCACGGTGGTTTTGCATTCTGCCATACTGAACTTCTTTAATATTCCCACTGTATGTTTTCCTTGACTCAGGAAAAATCTCATCGGTCCTCTGTCATACTTCTTGTCCCAAGAAGTAGTGTATCATACTCAGATCCTTCATCTTGAAATCACAAGTCAAATATTACTTGTATCCAACAACACGGATTCCTGAATAAGTCATCAAAATCAAGCTTTCGTCACAAATGTAGTAATATAGTTTTGGTTTAGTAACACTTTTGCTGAAACCCAAACTCATCAAGAATCTATCTATCTGATGTAGTTTCCAACTCATGGATGGTAGTACGGATGGAAGTATGTCAATATTACTGGATCAAGTGTCTCATCATAGACAGCTCCCTCTGTTTGTGAGAAACATCTGGCTATAGATCTCGCTTTGTATTTCTCGACACTTCCATCAGCTGCATGCTTGATCTTATAGATCCACTTGGAAGTCATCACAGACTTCCCTTCTGGTCTCTGAAAAATATCTTATACATCATTGTTTTTAGATATACTGGTATTCTTTTGTTATGGAATATTTCCATACCTGTTCTCCTATTGCTTCTCTATGACAAGAAGGCTCAGAATCAATGATGTGGATCATGGATGAAGAGTATCTCGAAAAATCTCTTTGTTCTCTTGGGATGTGTCATGAGAGGCTAGTATGTTTCTCTGCCTCCTGCAGAGTGAGCCTAGGCAGGACTTTCATGCCCTACTACAATATCTCTGAACATATCAATTGAAGCAATTGGATCAGCTGGAATAATGTTCGTCTCCCTTTGAACTGCTGAAGGGGGAAAAGGTATTGTCCCACTGTCAATCTCCATTTGAGATTATCTAGATCTTTGAAAGGCTATCTCTTCTTCAAGGACAACATATATGCTTGTCTCAATCTGTCTCTGACCAGGGATGTCGATCTAGAATGTCTTCGAAGATTCACTATTATCCCATAAACGTATCCTTTCTCCCTGAAGGGTCTAGCTTGGACTTCTTCTCTTTGGGTACATGAAAATACAATGGGAACCCAGATATCCTAAAGTGTTCAATCTCAGGCTTCACTCTGGTGAAGTCTTATTCGGGAGTTATGTTTTTCAAAGTCTGGTGAAGACTCTTGTTTTGAACATATACTATGTCATGCATGCTTCTTCCCATAGAATTATAGAAATATCATGATCATGCATTATTGCATTGGTTGCCTCAATGATGGTTCTATTCTTCCTCTTTCTCAAATAGTTTTGACTCCCTCTGAGTCAAGTTACTCCCTCTGAAGGATAAACATCTTCCTTTTTTGTTAACCTGTCTGGAACAAGAAAACAAGAGGAGCCAAAACAAGAATATATTCCAAAGGAGAATAATGAGTACATCTCTAGAATCAAAACAATTTAAGGATTGTTGTCACGTTTACAACACCTACTTGTAATGTAGAAAACTTTAGAAATATAGGTTAGAGGAATGAAAATTACAACAATCAAGCCTGGAGTCTTCACTTCCAGTGTGTTGTTCCTCTGAATGCACTGACATCCTCTGGATCCATGAATTCAGAAAAAGGTTCCTTCCTCTTGCAATATCCCTCATGACAATGATACAAATAATATATATACAAGTGCATACATGAGGGTGCTGATATGATTTCTCCAATGGCACCTGGCGAATCTTTGTCCTCTTGACATCTTCATGAAGAGGGTAGTCATAGTGTCACCTTTTTGTATCACCCACAATAAGCCTTTCTCTGAAGTCTTGTCTTCCAGGAACTTGAAGTTGCTTGATCCATCAAGCTTATCTTCCATCATAGTTGTGTTCATCATAATTTTAGATTCTTCACAAACCCTTGTTAACTGATATAGAAAACCTAACGGCTAGACTAGGCTATCACTTTTAGGTTTTTTTGGACTTATGACTACCAACAATAATATTTTGAAAGATAGGAGAACACTGGTGAGCTTAAGAGCTCCTTCAATGAGTTGCAAAAACCCTAATTCTAAAATTTATGCAGAAATTAGCGAAACCCTAGGGACAAAATTTCAAAATGTTTGGAATTTCACTCTGAGAGTCTTTGGAGGTGCGCTGGAGGAGGCCATACTATCCTATGCCCAAATTAGCCCCAACTTTCAAGTATTAATGGCTGCAACACCTCAGAAAGGAGGGTCGTACATATTTTTCTAGAAACCTTAGGAGGGTCGTACGGTTTTGCAGAAAAGAGAGGAGACTAGTAGATGCTTGTGAAATGGGTTCTTCAAGACCTATGCTCTGATACCATGTTGATTTTTCAATGAGAAAGGTTTAAGCATGAATTTCATTCATTTTTAGCATTTAACTTAAACCATAAGCAATTTTGTTGCAGTAACCAAGATCACAAGAAGAAACACCATGCACAAGAACACAAGAAGTATCCTGGGAAACCCTTCTCAACAAGGGAAGAAAACCAAACAAAATCCTTTGCTATATTATTCCAGAGAAATACCATCACCACCAAGAAAACCTAGCACACAAGAGGGTGCTTGAAAACCCTAGAAGACTAGTGCCCAAGAGAGGTGTGCAATTTTCCCAAGAAGATGTACTTGCTGAAATTTCCAAACTCACACAAATGATATGATTCCTCAATGGGGAATTTACCTTTACCTATATTAGACTTTACCTTTCAACATAAGTTTCTATTGGCACAACATGGCCGACCTCTGTAACTCACAATATAATTAATAATAACGAGATTAATTATCTTTTACATTAATTATCAATTACTTTAGGTGGGGTCGACCTGTACCCTTTACATTACAATTAGGGTTATAGGCAGGTTTGACTCTTGAACAATAAAGAAAGGGATCTCATACACCCACTAGTGCTCAACCACTAGGGGCACATCCTTAGGGATGTCCATATCTCTATATCACTGCGTCTCACATGAGAACCACACTCACTAACTCTCAACCACTAGGATCACGTTCACCTGTTCTCATCCATAGGCACATCCACTTAACATATCTTCTTTCCCACTGCATTACATAGGAGAGTCATCTAGAGTTCATCATCTCAACTCTCTACTCAGAGGAGGCTAATACATCATCTTCATCTATGTCTCATAATGATGCACCCAACTCATGGGAATTCACATGTTCACCTTGTGCTCAGTCACATGCACATCCAACTCAGTAGATCTCCTTTCTCATTGCGTTACACAGGAAATTCATATGGAGTTCAGCATATCAACTCTCTATAAGGAGGAGGTCATCACTACGTTCCAGTTCTGTCTCAAATAGGAACCACACACCCATCTCAGGGGCTCTCTCTCAAGTCAACTCAATCAGCCCGTGTCCTAGAGAATGTCTCACGCAATTGTAATCATCAACACATAATGTGTTAATTGATCGATAATGATGATATTCCCATTGTGGGGGAAGATAATGGTACAAAATACTGACAAGGCCACATATTTCATGGAATACATGTAACTATGCCGAAACATGATATTGCAATATAGAGGGGTGGCTATGAATTTAATATATATAAGAATGTTCTTGCTTCCCAGTTCTATTGGAACATTTTAGTAGAGGCCTTCTAGTTGTGATGGACGACCATGATATTCCCATAGAGTTATGGAAGAAGGGATAAGTTAAGGTGATCCAAGTTGTTGCTAGACAATATTATACATGATACAGGTGGAGGATCCTTCATCGATGATGCACCGATGAACTGTTCTATTTCTGATCTTGATTGAGATATGGAAAGTAATTAAAGAGGGGAAGCATGGTTCAGTATTATCCATATCAAAAGTGATTAGACAAGAATATGACAGGTCGACTACCACCAATGTTGAAAGCAAGGATTTCCTTTGTGATGGGAAAGTCTGTAGAACCTCCAATACAGACATGGTTGTAGAATATTGGGCCAAGTCATCAAAAAGGCTATAACTATGAGCTTCCCTAGCATGAGGATTGTGTACATTCCAACGCATAAGTGCGCAAGGTGCTCGAGGGATATATTCTTTGCTAGGACGCGGAATTGTCAAAGGTTGAACTATTGGTAACTGAGGTGCATCTGACATGTTTGTATTTGAGTCGAGGGGCATACTGTATTGACAACTACGCATTTTAAGGAGGATTTCCTCTTCAATGGTGAGGAGGATACTATGATCTGTAGGGTTCCCAAGTTGAGCTTGACTTGGGTTTGGGTACTGCCCTATTTTCTATGGGGTAGGGACAACCTATTGCCAAGTATTGATGACTCCTTAATGAGGAATCGAGTTCTGTAGAACCATTGTTATTTGAGGTTGTAGATAATTTTGTGGTGCCTGCAGGGGGTCTTTGTGGGTTTATGGCTTCCTTCATTCGTTTATAATCAATTATTTGGGGGAAATGGTGAGTATAATGTCCATATTCACCACATAATTCACAAGGGAAATTGGTTCTAAGATTATTATTTTTCCTTTGTCGTTGTTGGCCATTATCATTTCCTCTTCATGGATTTTGGTTACCATTGTTTTGGTTTCCCCCTGCTAGAGGGTTTTGTTGTGGGGGGTTTCCCCCTGTCCTTGGTTGACATTATTTTTTTTCTTTCCCTTCCTTTTAGCATTTTTTGATTTATTGGGTGGATTTTTCGTATTCAACTATTCAAAGGCTTGAACTTGTTGGATAGAAGAAGGTTGAAAAAAGTTAACACTGACTTGTTGTTGTCCATGTGGTGGGGAAACAGGTTGAGGAGGACCTGGGAAAGGATAATACAAGTTACCTTCTAGAGGAGGCATGCATTGATTGTATGATGTTGATGTCCCTCCCACACTATTGGAGTTGCATGGAGGGGTTGGTAATGGACCTGGAAGTGGTGCTTTTACCTAGTTTGTTGGTGGTGCGGGTATGTGTCCTCCCATTGTGGGAATAGGATGGACCATCAAAGTGGGTTGAGGGATGGGGCGAGGATAATATGCCCCCCCCCCCCCATATGGATGGGGGTATGGTTGGCACCAAACTTGGGTACCAATTGAGCATAAGGGTTAAAATGATCCATGGACAATCAACCCATCTATGATGTGTGATGCTCTTGGTTTATCTTGACCAAAGGATAGAGGGAAATAAATCTAGAAACACAGTGTAAAGGTACCTTGATTGAGATTAAATGAGTTCAAGTTGTTGAGCCTTCGTAATGGCTTCATCTTTAGTTTGAGGCATGGTGATGGCCACATCTTTGGAAATTATTGGTACTAGTGATTTTAAGAACCAATATAGTATTTGTTGTGGGGTGGTATCTAACTTGCATATGCTTCTCCTTCTACGCCATTCATGGATATGATCCAAAATATGAACAACAATGGCTTGTTTGAATTCAGAGAGAATCTCTAAACTATCGTCATGATGCACATGAAGTTGAAAAAAATATGGGAATGCCTTGCCCAATGATTCAAAGGTCGAGTGGGACCCAAATTTCTTGTCCACATACCATTTGGAAACTAGATCGGTGAGTGTTCTCTAGAAAAATCATAAATGGATGGAATATTCCATGATGCTATTTGAGGAGCACCATAGATGAAAAGTCATGATGTGATTAGTGGATTCTTCACATGGTTTCCCTTCAAACTTTGGGAGGTCCGAAGGTAATTTGGTGAGCATGTTAGGCCAAGAAACATCATGTAATATGGGGTCATTCATGAGCTTGGTCAAATCTAGAATGTTGGGGGATTCCAAATATGGAAATTTGGGAGGTGTTCCATCCATGGTATGTGGTGGTTGAGAACTGATTACTTGTGAGGAAGGTTTGGAACTCGTTCCTTGATAGGAAGGTTGAGTTCCTCCTCCTTGTGAAGGAGAACTAGTATATGGGTTGGTTGGGATGTTGGTGCCAAGGAAGGTAGAACCGAGCAAGGTCGATCCCAAAAATGTTGCACTCACAGGTGTATGGGATGGTTGAGCTAATGTGTCAACCAAATTAGGAATACATACCAATATTGGAGGTAGGTTCAACAAGCATTTAGAATGACAAGGATTATGTGGTTCCCCTATGATTCTAGACTAGCTAGAAGTGTGTGTGGATTGTGATGAGAGAAATAAATGAGTAAGTTCTTTTGTTTTTGACCTATCGTAACAATATCACTCAATCCTGCATGTAATCAATAATGAACATTATACATAAAACAACCAAACAAGAAACAATGTAGGGTAGATAAGTGTTATCTGCGTGGGGGAATAAAATAAAATGCATGTGTCCTAAAAGGCATAGTGTCATCCCTCTCAAAAATAGCATTGGGCCTTCCAAAAGTATTCAAAAGTGGGGCATGAATCCACTAGAAGAGGAACTAGTGAAGGTGTGAATAGTCAGTTATAATGAGGGGTAAAGGGGACATATCCTAAAAGTGTTGACGATATTTACCAATATCCATTCAAACTCTGACTAAGGTGTGATTGCATCCCACAACCGCCACCTGGGTTAAAAAAAAACTAGATTTGGCCACTAAGTTACCTTGATTAAGTGCAACATTTAGATTTTCAACCTAAGAAATGGATCACGGGTTGGGTAGCCTCTCAAGAGTTGGGCGACTCAAGGAGTTATGCACAGAACAATCAAACCTCAACCTTTGACTCTTCACGGGTATCTCCTTGCCTTATGGTGTAGGAACACTTGACTTGGAGGATTTTTGGTTTCCTATTTCGTCCACTTCTAAGTTTCAAATGTGAAAATGATAATGGGGTGTTATTTGGATGCCTACCCCTGAGATCCTAATTTATACTACAATCTTATTTTGAGCCCCTCCTGTGGAGGTTAAAATGAGTTGTTTAAAGGTTGATTTTAAGATGAAATAGGCTAGAAGATTGGGGTCATGAACCGGTCTTCTTGATTAAAATGGTGTGTTTTGATAAAATTTTCGAAGTTGTTTCGAGTCGTTCTGATTCTCCTAGATCGCTTGTGGGAACATGGAGAAGATCATACTTTGACATCAAGAATCCAATGAGAATTTTCGTGTGTGAAGAAGTGATCTTGTGTGCAAGAAATGATGGTGTCTAAAAGATTTTTAATAAGTTATAGTGCAATATTTTAATATGTGGACATTGTGTAGTCTGTTACAAATCTTGATTAATCTTACTTACTAAATGTGTTTAGACAATCCTTGCATAATTCAAAAATCCCTAAATCACTAAAAATGTGGACATATGGGTCCTTACTTGATCCTTTAAACTCCCTAAGATGTTGTCTCATCTAAGAAAATTGAAACTTCTCCTAGATTGTAAATCATGTGTACATTGAATCCTTATAAATTCTTTTAACTCCCTAAGTTGTTTGATTGATTTATAAACACTTTGAAACTATCCTAAGTTTGGAAACATATGGGCATGTATGGGCCCTTTACAACTTTTAAGATTGATTTCAATTTATCAAAATCAAACTAAGAGGTTCCCAAGGGGGCTTTGGCCTCTCCTAATTGATGATTTTCCTAGAGGGAGATGAAATTTTTTTAAGATACCCTTTTCTGATTTCCCAAGATCACTCAAAGGTGCGAGGGAAAGGGCATAATAGGGGTGTCAAAATTGGTTCCTAGTCCCGAGAAATTAATGGTTTATCAAAGAAAAAAAACTTTTAACTAAGAATTCAAATGCTACAATTGGCCATCCATGTGGAAACAAAAAAGGGAAGAATTATGGTTCTTTTTATCCCTTTTAGTGCCTATGTTTACCTAATTATCCATGTAAGAAAGAACTCTAACTGTGATTTTGTTGCTTTACAAAGTGTTGAAAATGTAAATCTAATGCTACTTGATGAACCACCTCAGAAATCCTTGCAAATAGTGAAAACAAGGATTTGTACACGGGTAATAGGTCTATCAATTGCACACAATGCATAGATTGCATGAAATGCACAACATGAATACATAGAGATGGTGTAGATAGCGCATAAATGTGTGTCTGTTTCTTCGACGCCCGTGCAGATGTAGGTCTGTAGTGGGAAGGAAAATTCAAATCCAATTCTCTTATATAGACGCCCAATTGTTGAGTTTGGAGGCTGGGGTAGGTCGGTTTTAACACTTGCATACACAAATTAGTGAGAAAGAGAGCTCTAAAGTCTTAAATGCGGAGCAATTTGATCCAACTCCCCTGCGGAATTTCCAATATGTTGTGCTGGTTTTTCCACTTGGCTGATAAAAAACTAGACACTTAGCTACCTTGTTAAGCCAACAAGATAACACAGACAATATTTAGTTAATTAGTGCCATAAAGTAAACAAGAAAGAAAATGAAAGGGAAAATATACCAAAACTAAGCATGCATGAGATACAACTAAAAGTTAAAAATAAGAACAATAAATTGTTACCAATGGAAAGGATTTTGATTGATAACACCCTAGAGAAATATAGGGACTTATGAGTCCCCTGTTCCTCCTTTGGAGGGCCATTGAGGTCCCCAAAATAGAGCTCCAACTCGCTTAAAATGATGTGACAATGGTGAAGAATTACCCACCAATCTTCTTAAGAGGTGAGAAGGATTGTCCTTACTATGAATACTAAAATGCTTCTAGGAGAAACATGGATTATCGAAGAGAAATTCCAGCGACATAAAAATACATAAAAGTTATTCTATTTGGTGCAAACCCAACACTTGTATTTATAGGTTCCATACAAGTTTTTAAAGAACTAGTTCATAGTGTGAATAGGAGGCCTCATGTAGGTACCTCCCTAGTATTTAAATGGTCCCAAGGCTATATTTTAGACTTGGATTGGGCGGTTTCTTGTGGTACACCCGAGCTGGAAGTGTGTGAGGCCCGACCAGTATCATAAATGTGTCATTTCCTACGTTTTCACGAGTCTTATCGACAACATCCATACAACCCATGCAAATTGTGCAAAATAGGTAGTGTTAGCTTGCGCATAAATTTATGGAGCCACTTTGCATAGTTTTTGTGATTTTTTTGATGAATCTTATTAATTCTAAAGGAATACTTTTTGTTGTGTTGTATTGGTAATGTCTTCGACCATCACCTGTATTGTTGTGAGTGATTTTTTTAAGATAAAACCAAGCATGTTTAAATGCATTTTGTATACTAGGGAGAAATCTCTTAGAAGGGTAGGAAAAACTAACATGGCATACTTCCTATAAATACATTTTTTTTAACCCATATAACCTTGGGTTCTTTCAAATGAGAGAGGGTAACAAGACACAAAATAAAACTGCCTCGTAGGATTTAATCAATATGAGACTCTTTAAGATTAAATATAGGAATGCAAATATATTAAAGAGAAGAATTAATGCCTCTTTATGTGGGGTTATTTCACTTCTAAATTACACCTAACTATACTCTTCAATGCTACATAGAAAACCCAAAAAAAAAACCTTCAAATTCCCTTAAAATCCTAATTTTTACACATGAAAGAGGAAACATATCTCTATAGAACATGCACACAATATTCCTTAAGGATACTTGCATGCATGTAAGGGTTTTCATATTTTAAGACACAAATGCCTCAAAATTCACATGGTTTTCCTTTCTACATGGTGTGTGCAACTCTATAACCATATACAAAAAATCTGAAAAATATTTCCAGAAAATTCCACAAGCATTCAAATAGGATGGGGTTTTCTATAAAGGTTTATATTTATTAGAAGAAACAATTTATAACTCTACAATTATTTAACCCTTACAAAACAAAGAGAGTTGATCTATTAAACCTAGATAAACCAAACCCCAAAGGGAAATTTATGAATAACAAATATGTATAGAACTTGAAATTAACATAACCTTTTTAGATTAATGTAGATGTCTTTCTTTCTTTGGTATTTAACTCCAAGCTTCCTCCAAGATATTTATCCAATAATTAGCTCCAATTTCTATCTTTCCAATTGTATGAAAGCTTATTGATTGACCTCCCTACTGTAACCTAAGGGTATTCTTCTTCCTTTGGAACCTTCGAGTTGCAAGGGTTGTACGAAGGTGTGTACAAGCTAACAATGGAGAAAAGACCTCCTCACTTCACCAATAGATTGTACAACTACCAATGAGCCATGGAGTCTCCACTCCAAAATAAAACCTTAATAGGATTTGCACAATCAAGGTTAAACTCTCCACCATTTCACCATGAAAACTTTTAGCATTAGAACAACCATTTAATATTAAGGAGCATAAGGTGTATCACATGTCCATATTCCTTCTCTTCTTATAGTACTTGTGTAAAATGCCACATGCCTTTTCATGAAAATTTCCTAATTTTGTTTTGTTTGATAGTTTGTCCGTGACTTGCGAGACTAGCCTGTGGCTTGAGAAACCACAACTCAGGGGCATCTAAGCCATCAAAATCACCCGGGGATCACACCCGGCTTGAGCCACACCAACCCTTAACATGGCTGGATTTTTTGTCCCCGCAGGTTTCGAACCGATGACTTTAACATCACGGAATGCCTTAACAACACACTCTATCACCGACTGTCCTACACCTCGGGGACATGAAAAATTCCTAATTATTAATTCACTAATATTCCTATTATTCACCTAGCCATATATCCCTTCCATGCATAATTCTAATTACTAATTAGCTTAAATGAATAATATTCACCAAACCCCCAACTACCTTTCCTAATTTTACTCATTTATGTCCCATCTAATCATTTTCTACTCTTTTGGTGTGTGTGCACATGATAATTCACCTTTTTATTAAATAAAACATCTAAAATAGGATATCACTTATTTTATTAATGCATGTCTCTAGTATTTAGTTTCCATTTTTAGCTTGCATAATGTAATCAACTTAATTTACTTATAAATATCCCCTCTAATAAAATGAGTGCAATTATCTCTATATGAATAATACTTTTCATGAGTGCACTTATATTAATTTAAAATATCTTTCTATATGCTATGCAAATAAATTATATTTTTTCTAATAATAATGATCTCAACTAACACTAGTAACAATACCAATGCCAGTATAACTAGTACCATGGGTGAAGTTGTGATTACTCCAACCCATTTAGGTACACACACTTTCTTGTTGGGGGAAACCTATGTAATATGGGTGAAAGATACATTAACTCTATCTCATTTACTCATGGTGAGAGATTCACGGACACTAAGGAATAAGGAAAACCTATTATTAGTTTGCACCCCTCAGCTATACCTTGTGAGTGACTGCTTATGGTCTTCCCTCATGATAATGTGTAACTTCTTGGGGGATCACAATCTTCAATCCATTACATAGAGGGAATTGCTAGTAGGCGGGAATAGGGACACTACTCCTCTCCCAATAATCCACATGTCTCCCCCCATATGACCCTTAACCATGTGTAAGATTACTAGGATATATTAATTCTTATCTTTGCACACATCACATATCAAATAGCATTGCTCAAAGAAATTATATGTTACATTGACATGTTTACAAGATCAAAATCAAATCAAGACACAGTCTCTTGACCTCCAACTTGGGTCTACATAACTTGACTCATTAGAAATTCCATACTCATGGTTCCTTCTTCTCACACTTGACCAATCATCAACAACAATGCAAAATATATTAATGAAACAATACAAATCATGTATACTCATCATTAGAATAAATCATAAGTCTATGCACTCAATCCTAGTATTCAACAATATCAAGTAATTCTCAACATATTTATGACTCATACATAAAATTCACATCAAATATTAATAAAATATCACATAAATAAATAAAAGTTTCAAACATAAATATAGTCCAAATATGTTCATTAAAAAAAAAATGGATCGCCTACACCTTTTTTTTCCCAAGAAAAAAATCTTTATATTCAAGAGGGATGAATATACATGTTGTTGTCTCATTAAAAAGAGACTGTTTAAGGTTCTATCTTGTCATCAATCCATTCATAGTTTTTCAACAATTTACAAAAATTACAACCTAAAATAACACTTATGTTCTTGCGGGCATCAAAAAATTACATACATACTATCTGCATTCCTTGTAGGAAAAAAAAAAATCAGTCTTCATAACAATAGAAAATTAAAATTGAAACTCCATCAACTCAGCGTCCTCCCCATCAACGAACTCATAGATTCCCATAGCCCCTACTAGGAGAGAAAGAGCCTTTTTTGACAAAGAGTCTTCTTTTGTGTTTAACTCCCTATAAATGTGTTTGAAAGAAATCCATTCAAAGGAGTGAATGGCTTGCTTGATCTCTCGGAGCAGAGAGGATAAACTAATGTATGTCACTGAGACTTTGAAATTAGCCCAATCTATCATGAGTTTGGAATCTCCCAACACATGTATCTTTTCTAATCCTTTTTTTATTGCCACCTCCAATAGTGTCCAACGAACAATAAACTCATCCTTGTTATTTGTGCCTCTTCCTGGCACATATCTGATGTGAATGTAATGTTTGTGGCTCAAAAACATCACCACTTTGACCCCACATAAAGGAGGGTGACTCTGGTTGGCACTTTCGAAGTAACCCCAAGGGTTTTTGAAGTCCAGTTCTGGCATTGAAATCATCCTTGGGGTTTTTTCCTTGAGATCAACCATAAATTCCTTTTCCAGCTTGATTACAACGATTGCAGTAAATTCTGGCAGGATTTCTTGATTTTGTAATACACTGGAATTGTACACCCACCATAAAATTTGAACTAGGACACATAGGAGCCCCTAGTACTATTTAATTGAAGTGTCAGACAAGCAACAATATTCTAGCTTCACTTTTGACCATGAAGACTTCGATTTGAACTCTACTTTACTAGTGAGACTACCTGAGTTGCATATGTACAAGCAATGAAAATGTGATTAGAAGACTCTTCATTATTTTTACATAAAGTGCACCTACTAGGGACCAACCACCCTCTTTTTAATCCAACATCCCAAGTTAAACGTTTGTTAATGATAGCTAGCCACATATTAATCTTACTCTTGAAAGGAGCATTGAGCTTCTAGAGGATGCTCCACCACCACTGCTTTTCACCAACGAACTTAGCCTCCATTTCCACTTTATATCCTAATTTGGCAGTAAAATCCCTAGAAAGAGGGTTTTTAGACTAGCATAGTACGACATACTTGTCCTCTCTTGATATTATGTAATTGGAGACAACAATTCCATCATATCGATTCCACTCAATGGAATCCACCCCAAGAAGACCAATTTCCTCAATTGTCTTCTAGCCTTGCCTGCCTATAGGTTGGGGAGTTTGATATTTTGCGTCTTCAAGGGAGAATACTCATGATGTTTGCATAACATGCAACAAGGAATTAGAGAAATGAAAGATGTTTTCCGATCCCAGCCAGGGGTCTTCTCAAAAACAATTTTTTCTACCATTACCTACTTTCCACACAATCTAGGGGCCAACCAAGGGGAATGAAGATACCAAGGCATTCCAAGTGATTGAAACTTTTGATGACTTTAGAGTCTATCTATACCAATCCTCCATAGAATTTCCATGAATATACTTTGATTTTATGACTCTTCCCTAAAGGAATTTGTTGTGTGTGAGCCTTTACAAACTCTTGCCTACCAGAGATCGAGCAAACAAGTTTATATTCTTAAATCCCCATCCTCCTAACTCCTTATGAAAGGAAACCTGAATCCATTTAACAATAGGGATGCCACTTGACTTATGAGCCCCTAATAAAAATAACTAGAAGCTCACATTTCGAATTTTGGAAAATAATCCTTTGGAAATGGAAACAATCAAGGTCCAGTAAATTGCAATACTCTCGAGTACCGATTTCAAAAGCAATAGTCTCCCTCCTCTTTAAAAAAATATATTGACCCACAATGGCACCCTTTCCTCCACATTTTTAATCAACCAATTCCATTTAGTGAAATGATAGGAGTCAATATTGAGAGAAAATCCAAGGTACTAAAGACCGTTATCCAGATCTTTCCTAGGAAAGTGGAGAAGGTTCCTAATTTGGAGAGAATATTGAGTTGATACATTATATGTTATCAGGAAAAATTTAGTCTCATTGATCTACATTCTGGTTTCCTTTCAATATAGGTCCAACACACATTTAAGCACATACATGTCTCTCAAGGATCCATGAGTAAATCATAACACATCATCGACAAAGCGAATATGAGAGACGGATTCATGATTGGAGACCCTAAATGTCGAGAGAGTCCTAGTCCTAGATGATTATGATATCATCTTACTAAGAGATTATGCCCTATAAGAAAGAGAAAAAGGGATAGAGGGCACCCCTATCCCAATCCATGGGAATCTTTGAAGAATCTGGATGGGGATCCATTAATGAGGACGACGAATGATACCAACTGGATACAACCCATGATCCAATTTACTACAGAAATCTCCATTCCCAATTGTAATAACACCAAACAAGGGAAAGTCTAACTAACATGATCATAGGATTTTGAAAGGTCCATTTTTAGGACTGTAATCTCCAGGTTTAAGATTTTAATGGAATGGAAGGACTCCTGAGCAACTGCTACGATGTCGTGGATTTTCTTGTGTTGTAGAAAATTAAATTTATCTTCGGACATGAGATCATTGAGAAGAGACTTTAATCTTATGGATACAACTTTAGCCTCAATTTTATAGATTACGTTGCAACACAAAATCGAGAAATATTCCCCAAAATATGTCCTAGCTTGCTTCTTTGGGATTAGATCTATGAACGTGGCATTGAAGGAGCTAATCATTTTTCCAGACCTATGGGACTCTCTAACCACCTGTAGTAAATCTTCCTTGATCAGGTCATAAAATCCAACAAAAAATTCAACAGAGAGGCCATCTGGCCCATGGATCTTTCCTCTCTGCATGGAGAAGAGAGTATCATGTACTTAAGATTTAGAGACCTCCTCTGTCAAGGAGTGGTTCTTTTCCTCTGTGAAGATAGGGTGAAATTTGTGTATCACATCCAAAATTTCTTGAATCGAACACCTTGTCGATTCCTGGAATTGATTGTGGAAATGTTGAACCCTCTCTTCATATTTGTCTCTGAAGGAATGGACCAAAGAACCATATTCCGCTTCAATTTACCATATAGCATTAATGTTTTTGCAATAATTCATGAATTGATGGAAAAAAACTGTGTTGTTATCCCTCTCCTTGATCCAAGTGGACCTACTTTTAAGGTGCCATAATTATTCTTCTTTTTCAAGAAGAGAATGTCAGAAATCTTCAAGGGAATTTAGTTGATCAAGCTAGGGACTTGATATAGGATTGTGGGAAAGTTCCTTGTACAACTGGGAGATATTTCTTTATGTCTCCTCCAACTAGGATTGTGACTTGCTTTTGTATATTTTCAACCACCTCTTTGTAGCCTCCTTAACCCTTTCTAGGTTTTCACCGAATTGGTGCATAAGGGGGAGAGAATCACTAGAAGAAAGATGGACCCAATTTGCTTCTATTATCCCACGGTAATCACTTTCCTCCAACAATACATGGTTCAATTTTAAAGGGGCTCAATTTTAAAGGGGCCTCTAGGGTCTGTTGAAATATTGTGTAACTGCAAAGAATATTCTATTTTTTATTGATCTATTATTCATTAGATCAATCCCCTTTTGTGGATTGATCATGTCGTGCTTTGTAACTGACCAAATACCCTTTTGCGGATTGGTCAAATCCTAATTGTAATATGCAAATTAAGAAGTCAGCCCCTAGGAAAATTAAAGTGGTTCTAACCACCCAGGAAGACAAATCGGCCCTGCCAATGAAGAGAGACCTCCTTTCAGTGCTTGCTAGTTTGTATAAATAAAGGAATCCAACCACTCATTTGTACACACACTCAACTCACTCATCTAGTGCGCAAGTATTGAAGGAAGCTGCAGTTACCAGTTGCAAGAAGAAGGAAGAGAGAGAGGTGTATTGCTTGGGAGAGTACATTCTCTAGTGTTTGGTTTATTGTCTTGGCATTGGATTCTCTGGTCTAGCATCATGGTGGTTTGTCTCTCGTATAGAGAGAGTTATTCTGAAATTGTACTTGGTTATTGAATCTATATTAAAGAAGTTTTGTTGGGTTTTATTCCCCTTGAGGGTTTCCCAGGATAAATGCTTGTGTACTCTTGTGATTTTGTTTCTCTCAGTGAGCCTATATATGCTATGATTATCTAGTAAATTGAAGGAAACCTAATAATATCTTAAACTTTAACAGGGTCTTCCCTCCTTCCTCAATCTTAAAGAAGATAGGAAAATGGTTGGAAACACCACTTGCAAAGACACAAGTCTTCATCATTAACCCATAGTTCATTAATTTTTCAGATACTAAAAATTTATCCAGTCTTTTATAAACCACTTCATCATTTGTTCTAAAATTCCTCCACGTGGGCTCCAATTTAACTATCTCAAGGTCGAGGGGGTGATTATTCTCAAGGAAAGAGGAAAAAAACCACTTTGTGGATCCCAACAAGGGTTTTCCCCCTCAACCTTTCTTAAAGATAAAGTAAAATTCAAGTCCCCTCCCAACAAGATAAAGGTGTCATCTAGAGCACAAGAAGATACCAGGGATTCCCAAAAATGAATCCTTTATGCGTAGGGGCCATAGACGTTTAAAACATTGATGGAAAGTTTGAAGTCTTTGAAATCCATCTTCACCAAGACCACATATTGAAAAGAGGAAGTGGATAAGGCCTTAACATATGGGATTCAACCCATAAGTAGGCCTCCTAACTGACCGACAATGTCGATTATGATAAAGGACTACTTTTTTAACCACTTTGCCAAAACAATTATGGCTTTGGAACCTTCGCCCATGGTTTCTTAGACTTTGAAAGAATCTTTTGAGGGCTAGTTTCTTACGAGTTCCCCTGAACCCTCTAGCATTGAATGAGAGAATGATCATGGAGGGGTGTTTCTTATGGATTTCCCTTCTCTAAGGGCCCTAGAAATGGTTTCCTGATTTCCTCTATAGATGTCAAGAACAACTTTTTGATGAGATTTGCAGAGGAAGGACTTACGCCCCACTGATTGGTTTGGGTAGGGTACAGGGATAAACCTTCAAAAGAGGACGTATATTCCTTGAGATTTGTCTTGGACCTCATAGAGTAACATTTTTTAGGAGGAGGCTTCTTTATCAATAAAGGAGGCACTAGATTCCTAGACATCTAGGACTAAGGCACCGTCCGACATGAAAGGCTTGGACTAGGGATGAAGCTCCAGGGGAAATGGGAAAGGAGAAATAGGTGAAGGGGGAGGAGGGGGGAGATTTGAGGGAATGGGAAGAGGGGTAAGCCATTCCTTAGGCCCCAAAGAGGAAACAGGGAAGATAAATTCCACAGGGGGGATGAATGATTCATGGAAAAAGAAACAAAGGGGAGAAAAATCTAGAGGAGACTTATCGGAAGAGGCATGAGGGGAGGAATTCACTTCCAGAGGCCAAGTATTGGCGAGGTCCTCGTAATCACAGGCCAAGTGAAAGTCAATTCCACCAGAAGATGCTTCGATATCCAACTGAGACTTCGAAAAATATTTCTCCATACCTTTGACTTCATGCTTAAAGGAGGAGCAGACCTTATGCACTGAGCTTGAAGATGACCCATTTCATGGAATACGAATTAGCAAAAGGGAAGTCACTAGTAGTCCACCTTATGTTTCCATAGAAAATCTCCGAACACTAGGTCCAACTCGCCTATTATCCCATCTCTTAGGTCCACCTCGATTTGGATCCATGCCCACCTTATGTCAACTTTTGATTCCCATCCTGGATCCATGTATACAAAAGTTCCCAACTTGTTGTCAATAGCTTCTAGGTATTCTTTGTTCCAAAATACCAATGGGAGACCTGGTAGAATGGCCCAAACTTTAACTTTTTCCACCAGAGCTATGGAGGGGTCAAAATACAAAACCCATTTGTGGAGGATTAAACCCAAAGGGTGCCAACTCCAATTTATTACGCAGATTTCTTCACATTCTTTCTCAAAATGAAATATAAAATACAACCAGTCTTGGACTAGGATATGAAAAGTTGGCATGTAGCCAAGCACTAGACACTAGTTGATCTCCAACCATTTGGAAAGGCCTTATGACTTTACTACCTTCCTGTAGAAGCGACCCACCAAGGTCTTCCCCACAAACTTGGAGAGCTTGGATATCGTGATGTCTTTACCCACCACCATTTCCACCTTGTCATGTCAAGATCGCACACACTTCCTATTTTTCCCCTTTCGAAACACCTAGAAGGGGTTTGGAATTATCTGCTTCCTTTGTATAGATTGGCGCAAGATCCAGAGCTTCCCGAGTAGAATGCATAACAATAGAAGATGAATACCAAGGAGAAGGGGAATCATGATGTGGGGAATTAAGACAATATGTTGCATTAAAATCTCTCCCATGCCCCAATATCTTCGAAATTGTGCCAAGATAAGAGGAAATAAATCCCTCGCGCGTCCTGAGAGAAAAGAGACCTCGAGGACAAAATGCCAACATAAATTTGATAAGCTTTAAAATCATCTTTCACTAGATTCCATCCTAAAATTAAACCCCTTGAAAGTCCATTTGAATCAACCTCCACACAATCCCAATTGGGACAACACTTCATGAATAAATCTTTTACTTTTTCACTATCCACCATTGTTTCCTGAAAGAAAATGATATCAGGGCTAACAGACTGAATTAACCTTTTTAGGCTTATCAATTTTGGGGCACCCCCAACCCCACACAAGTTTAAGTATAAAATTATCATTTAAATCCTCCATCAGTGGGATTCTGAGTTCTAGGTTCCCTTGGGGAAAGAGTAGGAACAATTTGAAGTAAATCAGAAGAAGGGTTGAAGGGTGCTAAACCTCCCTCAACAACACCTAAATCATTTTTGGAGACTTTCTGCATGGGCCTCTTCCTAATTGTAACATTGGATCTGTCACAAATGCTTTTTGAAGCCTCCACACAATTATATAATTGAAGAGGGGTTTTCGATAATATTTCTTTGTAATAAGAAGAAGAATCCAAACAATATTCCTTCTTACCCTGAGAACCAACATCACACAAAACTTTATCTACTCTTTGTCCATCAGAAATAGTATCGTAAATATTTTTCTCTTTTATTTCACAAACCAACTCTTTTTCAAACCCAGAGGAATACCCCCCTACAACCTCGGCAACATGTTTATGACAAAAATTTACGTCATTTAGACCAGCAACTGGGAAAACCCTAGGAAGGTCTTGACTATCTATAGGTGTAATATTCAAACCCTCATCAGACATTTGAAACCCAATAGAGGATATTACAAAGCCAATCAAACTTTTAATTTTTTATGGTCCCTATAAAGATAAAGCTTCTTTCTGGAATCCATTAGAAGGTAGTGGTTTCTTAAGGGATGATAACTTAATTATAGGAGGTGATATAAATATTACTTATTATTCTAGGGAGATTTGGGGGGATCATGCAAGGCCAGATCCATTGGCTTCTTTTTTCTCTTCTTTGTTTGCTACAATAGGTCTAGTGGATATTGTTCCATGTTCAATCAGTCCAACTTGGAGGAATGGATGTTCTAGTTATGATGGTATATCAAAGAGACATGACAGGTTTCTTATGAGTGAAACTTTGTTGGGGAGTCTGAACAGATGTAGGTCTTGGGTTATTAACTCTGTGTTGACATATCATAATCATGTCTAGCTTCAATTTGATGAACAAAAGGATTTGAATCATTGTCCCTTTAAATTCAATCATGTGTGGTTGTTGGAGGATGATTTTAATGTACTGGTGAGGACAACGTGGAAGACTATGGAAACTTGGCAGGATTCTTCAACTATGAAATTGATGGTGACAAAACTCAAGAAGTTGAAAGAAGTAGTGGTTGTATGAAATAAAGAGAAAAGAAAGAAGCTTCACGAATATTTATGGGATTTGACCAGAAATTGGAAGAAGTCTTCATAAGGTGTCCTTCTCAAATTCTTATCGTAGAAGAAAAGGATTTGCTAATATTATATGAAAAGAGGAAATTTGAGATTCTTAAGTTTGAAGAAGAAGCTTGGTGATTTAAAAGAAGAGTTGTATGGTTAAAAAGTGGTGATAGGAATACAAAAAAATTTCATAACTTTTCAAAACATCGAAGGAAAATCAATACTATTTGGGACATACAGGATTTGGAAGGAAACATATAGTCTACACAGGTCGATATTGGGGTAGCAACTTATAACTATTTTAAAAAGCTCTATAAGGGAAAGGAAAAGGAAGATACCCTTAAACAAATACAAGTGATTAAAGAAGTCCCAATATTTTTCTCTGATGAGGAAAGTAATGAATTGGGGAGGCAGGTCACCTTACAAGAGGTTGAAAAAATTGTTGAGCAGATGTCTAAGGATAAAATTCCAGGTCCAGATGGTTGGACCCAAGATTTTTTGCATCATTTTTTTTATATTATGGGAAGAGACTTGCTGGAAGCATTTGAGGAATCAAGGGTTACTGGTAAGGTTTGTGGTTCTTTGAATGCTACTTTTGTAGCTCTTATTCCGAAAGAATCCAAACCGGTTTCTTTCAATGATTTTAAACCTATTGCTTTATGTAACTTTGTATACAAAGTTATTTCAAAAATCATAGCTTTCAAGTTAAAAGATAAATTGGCCTCTTGTTTATCAGAGGAACAATTTGGTTTCTTGAAGGATAGAATTGTTTTGATGCAGTAGGTATTGCTCATGAATGCTTGCATTCAACAAAGTCGAAAAGGATGAAATCACAAATTTTGAAGTTGGATTTAAGGAAAGATTTTGATTCTGTCATTTGGAGTTTTATGAGGATGATGTTGGTTCAAATTCGACTTAAATGGGAGGTGGTTCAGTGGATAATGGGGTGTGTCATAAGTGATAATTTTTTTGTTCTGGTAAATTGTTCTCCGACAGAGTTTTTTTAAAGTTACAGGGGTTTAAGACAAGGTTGTCTGCTTTCCCCTTTGTTGTTCCTTCTGGCGGTGGAGGTATTTAGCAGGATGGTGAAGAAGGATTGCACAGAAGGGAAGTTCACAGGTATCAAGGTTGCAAAAGGTCTAGTTATAACTCACTTTCTCTTTGTCGATGATATTTTAATACTAGGGATTGGTTCCTTTGAGGAGTGGTCCGAGCTTAAATATATTTTAACTGTTTTCTGTCAAGATTCAGGGATGGAGGTAAACTGTAAAAAATATTCCTTTCTTTTTAACAATATTGATGAGGAGAAGTTACTTCGGATTGAAGAAATTTATGGAATCCCTTTAGTCATTATGGATTGTGGATTGAAATACTTAAGGTTCCATTTGAAAGAAAATGATTATAAGGTTTCAGACTGGTTTTGGATTCTTCAGAAGATTGAGAAGCGTATTGGACATTGGACATATAGATGGATTTCAATGGGTAGTAGATTGGTTTTATTAAATTTCATCCTTCAAAATCTACCGATATACTGGTTCTCTTTAGCTAAGGTTCCTAATAAAATTTTGTCAAGAATCGAGGGTCTATTCTCCAATTTCCCTTGGAAAGGAGCCAGGAAACCCTCGAGGTTTCATCTAGCCAACTGGGACTTGATCTCTGGGCATAAATCTTTTGGGGGTGGGGTATTCAAAATATTCATTGGTTTGCACAATCTTTAGCACTTAAATCCTTTTGGAGGGATTTGTTTGGTTTAGGCTTATGGAGCAAAGCTATTAATAAGAAATACCTTAAGGGTTCATATGTGGTCTTTTGGTTTTGTTTGGAGAACTACAATTTCTATGTAGCTTCAAACTTATGGAGGAATTTTTTGAATCCATTGCCATTGTTGAAAAAGTGTCTTGTATGGTCTGTTGGTAATGGATCTCAGGTTTTGGTAGGTCATGACCCTTTTGTTGGTTTTGGTTCATATTACAAACTCTCTACAAGTATTTAAATCCTCTACAAGTATTTTCACTTGCTCATATTGGTCATAGATCTTGTTTAAATGGATCTGGATCTTGGGATTGGTTAGCTCCTGTAGATCTTGGTCTTGATGGAGATTTGGAAACAAAGTGGAATTCCTATTTAACGATGTTGATATGTAGTGGGATATCTCTCAGCAATGAATAGGATTCGGTTGTTTGGACATGGAATCAGTCAAATGGAGCCATAACAACAAAATCGACTTACAATGCTTTGGTTGATCAGAACTTGGAGGTGGAACCTGAGTGGTGGTTTCATGGGCTATGGAAATTATAGGCTCCTATCAAATTCATTCTCTTCATGTGGTTATATTTACATGATCGTATTCTGATAGGTGAGGATTTCAGGCGTAGAGGGGGAATGATCCAGATTTTATGAGCAGAACGAAATGAATACAGATTATTAACAGGTGCTTAACACAAAATAACAGAGATACAGTAAAACCGGTTTTCTATTCAATAACGAAATAAGCTGAAACTGTAAAATGCAGTGGAAACAAGCTTGCTGGAATGGTGGCGGCTTATCTCTGAGAAGAGATGTGACGACAGCGCGCATTCGCAAGAAGAAGGTTACAATGAGGCTCTGAAGGCCTTTTTACAATAAGAAAGAATGCCAAAAACCCTATACATCCAAAAACCTAACCCTAGGAGATGAAACACCAAAAGTCATGTGAGCCCCGTTTGGGTAAGCTAGTACATCAACTTCCCGAGGTCGTAACTTTTGCATACGATCTCCGTTTTAGGCGTGTGATAGCCCGTTGGAAAGGTATCGTCGAGGAGATTCATTTTGGGGGCTCAATATGCCTTCGGCTATCATTGAGGAGCTCGATACCGAAAAACCTTCATTTAGGCCCTCAAGATGGTCCCGAAAGTAAAAACTGCTAAAAATAGTAAATTGCCAAAAATGTCAGAAAACTGTTTTGAACCAGTTGGAAAAGGTGGGTGGCCACCGATATCCATCTGGATCAGGGAATCAGACCTTCTGTTTGTAGTTTGTGTTTACAGGATGAAGAGACCACACAACATTTGATGGTCACTTGTGAGATTACACAACAAATCTAGAAAGAGGTATGTGGACTCTTGAAAATAAATGGTAACTGGAATTTTTCACCATTGAAGGATAACTTAATGAACTAGTTTCTAGCTTTTCCAAATCATAAGATGGTTCCTCTCTTTTTTTTATGGGGAATTCGGTGGTATATAAATAAGATTTTTTTTTAAATTGTCCATGAAATGAATTTGAACTTTGTTTAAGGATTGTGAAGGTTGTAAAGGAGATGCCTTGTTCCTTCAAGGGGGACATTTTTTATTATATCTTGAACTCGATCTATTTTGGAGATAGGTTGATAGGCTTCTTTGATGGAGTTGTCGCTAGAGGAGACTGTGGTACTAGAGTTTTTCTCAAGTTGAGTGGGGTACATTCTTTTAAGGTTCATCTTGTTGTTGGTTCAGGTACAAATGTTAAATCAGAATTACTTGGGTTGTGGAGTCTCTTGACCTATGGTGGTAGGAGACTCAAAAGTTGTACTTGACTAGTTTGATCGGAAGTCACAATTGAATGCTTTAAATCTTCAGCATTGGATGAGGAAGATGTTGGAAATAAAAAAAAATTGTTTGGATCCAGTGTTTTCATGTGCACAGACAGTTCAATGCTATGGAATATTCTTTGTCAAAGTTTTCTCTCGGTTTCCCAATTGAATGGTTGAGTTATGAAGAAGTCATTGAAGATTCAATTGTCAACTATGGATCCTTTTTCATTTTTTGATCTCTCATCTTGAGACTTTTTCATCTCAACAAGAGGACTTTGATATTTGTTTATGGATTTAGAATATTTAGTTTTGTTTTGGAGATCATAATATTTTGGATCTCTATGTTATTTCTGACAAAAACATATGTTATTTTGGTATAGGATGTTTGGATAGCAGCATATTATTAGAAATAGACAAAAGTAGTCATGTCTTCTGACTTTTCAAGTCATCTTTTGATTCTCAATGAAGAGCAAAAAAAAACTTTTTTTTCAAAAAAACAAAAAGGAGACCTCGAGGACCAAAGGGGAAAGTGCCCACGTAGACTTTCTCCTGAGCGCAAAATGCTCGAACTTTATGAGGTTTGTCCTCATAATATACAATTTCGTTGTTATATACCTCCATTCATACACTCATTTTAACACCTGGACAAGGAGTATATGAAAGACAATCTCCGAAAAAAATACGATGTCTGCTCCGAACAGATCAAGCCCTCCACTCTTGAGAAACCGCTCCGCAAACCACCATCCTCTAACAGAAACAAGAAACCGAAACCGGAAAAAAGATATCCTCAACATGAATTAAGTTGTAATTTAATAATCTCAATAGAATTTTGTTAAAATATTTAATTGATCGTTGGTTTAGAGAGTGTATGAAGAATTTGTATGCAAGGAGGAATCGTATTTTATAATGTAGGCTAAATAGGATACAATTTGAATATTTTTAATATCTTGTATAAAATTTAGTTAAAAATTCAAAAGAGTTGTTGGAATTGTATATGTCAGTGGTTGAGATTGCACAATTTGGGTGCAATAAGGGTTTTTGAAGGCGTTGAATCCATTATTCATTCAAAAATGCAATTTCAACAATGAAATATTGAAATTTGACCATAAAGTAGTTGGAAAATTTTCAAATCATATAATGTTTAGACTTCTCCTTATTTTATTGATTCATGTCTTATAAGAGTAAAGCACTTATCACATCATTGACACAAAATTTATGTTCAACATATGTTATAATTATTGGATAATGAAAACTTGTGACTATATGTTGATGAAAAAATTGAATAATTGTGATCATAAAATAATAGTTAACTCGTTCATCTTCTATCCACTTGATCAAAAAATTGGCTAAGGCGTAAGTTAATAAGTGGACAATTCTAATTCTTTTTCCATGAAATTTTTCACTCAAATTTGACAAGAATTTTTCTGAAATTCATAGTTCCACTTGATTGATGGGAACTTTGACCATGGAGCTTTGTCTTTGAGGGGTTTGGCCCTTTTTAAGATGAACCAGATCATTAAAATTTTGAAAAAATAAGTAACTCAAGATGGAGCTTTACCTTGTTAGAGAAAAACCCTTCCACTTCTTAACTCACTTCATGGTGATATATACCTTGCTCAAATTCTCTTTTCTTATTAGATAATGAATTTCAAGTAGAATGTCATATTAATATTGATTGGTCAATGTTCAACTTTAAATTTAAGTTAACACCACCATGTAATATAATAACAACAAATATATGCAATGCAACATAATATTAAGCAACTATAAACATCAATATTGAACAAAGATATTTACAGTGAGAACTTCAGAGCTCAGAGAAAATGCACTCTAAATATGTGTCTTCTTCAAATCTTGAAACCATTAAAATAGGACATGTATATTGTCTTATCCATATCCATCTAGTTTTCCAAACTCAACACCATTCCATGCCTGCAATGTACACACAACAATCCCAACTAAAAATCGTCTTGTGTTTTCCATGTGACATCTTTAAATAAGAATCTAACACCATAACACATCCAATTTCTCTACTATCTAATTCTCCAGTTATGCTTAAATTATGTCTTGAACAATTCTTTTCTTATTTTTAAAGTGATTTCTTATCTTTCATGACCCCCTTCTTTTCTTCGCATCCCAGGGGGCACTCTTGTTAAAGTTCATGTCTCGAGTGAAATGAGACAAGACTAAAAAAAGTATCCTACTATCTAATGCGATGTTGTTGTCTTCTCTCTTTCCAATTATATCCAATTTTTGTAGGATATATCATCTGCTAGACAAATCTATCCCTTATCTAAAGGCACACCTTGGATAGAAATGTCTTCTCATATGCAAAAAGAAAAGGGAAAATAAAAATGTCCCTCTTTCCAATCGAACATCGATATGCTTTGATATGTCCACTTTTTTTCCTTTCTTGGGGTCACCATTATAGTTTTTACTAGACAACATGAGGAATCAATATCAAAATACTAAAAAACAAGCATGTCTAAAAGAAAAACATATCAAAGTTTCATACAAGGAAAATTTTAGGAGCTAAATTTCACCCATAGGCTAATTTTCCATGCTTTTTCCCCAAAAAAGATTCGCCATTCTAAAAATGATTCACCCAAATTCTATATGCTAAAATTATTTTACCTTAAAAATCGCCAAAACTTTATACAAACTATATAAAATCCTTAGAAATTTAAATATTTTTACAAAAATATCGCCAAACATTTATAGTTGGCATATTAAGGACTAGTAAGATTTGCCAAGGTTTCTACATTTTAAAATAAATTTCCATCCTTAAAATTATCCCTGGGACTCTCACACATCATATCAAACATCTTAGTCAAATACTTTCAGTTATAAACCCTACTTTCCCCCATGTTCAACTTTCACTATGGAAAGTTAGTTCTAACTTGGGTATAGTGTGATGCCATTGAGTTTGAACAAACAATTCTAAGTGGACACCCCCTTTTGGCAAGATACCATCTAATTTCTAGTTTCCCTATAGGTCCATACTTGAATTCTCCATGTCATTTTTAACATTAGCTTGAATTTATAATCATTTCATTTTGAGTGGACACAACTTTTCATAATCAAACTCTTTGTTTCATCTTCAACATTAACTAAAGGATCTAACCATTTCACTTTAAGTGGACATTGTCTCTTCCTACTCAAATCCTCTATGTCATCTTCAAAATGTCGCTTAAAGGTTCAACCGTCTTATTTTGAATGGATATTTGACCTGTATGGGACTTATTGTTTAGATTCATTTGGTGTTTTGACCCATATTGTGAAGAAGGTCATTTTCTTGGATGGGGACTTGTGTCTCCATGTTGTCCCTGTAGATATCTATATGCATCACATATTAAACATAAACAATCATGCGTGCATAAACACACATATCCCAAAAAAAAAAATCATAACTTGTTTTCAAGAAAAAAAAATAGGTTACATTCTAAAAGTGCTCAACATGTGCACAACAACTGCTCCATGTGGAAAAAGTTGGAGGATTCTTCAAGAAAAATAAAAATCCATCCTTTTAATGAAAAATATTAAGTCCACAAACTTGAAACCATTTGTGTATATCCCTATAGACCAACAAGAAAAGGTCCAATAATACATTTGTATCAAAACACAAGTGCATTTTTCAAACATCTTTTGGTCCCATAAGTTGTCAAAAGATACAAAAGGAACATCTTCATGTGTATTGAGGACCTTGTAGTAAACTAACTACTAGGATATCAAAATATAACTAAGAAGCAAGATGGACTAAGATTATTTCCGCCAAGAAAACACACTTATAGGGATTTTGTGACATAAACCAAAAAATGAAGCTTGTGTCCAAGTTGGCTTGAAACATTAATCCAAAAGGAAATGCTTTAACTAAATGAGGAACCATACCCGATGGAATGCCTTAGGTCCAACTTTGAATATTACCAATTTCTTGTGGCCAAGATGCTAGTAGAAAAGTGGAGTCAACTACCTTGAATTTTCTCTGGTCAGTGGAGGTTCCCTTTTGAGCAGCAGGTGACCTTGACTATGATGATCAATTGTTTTCACTAAGGTAGTGCATTTTGATGATTTTTCCTAGATGAGTAAGGCCATCAAAGATAAAGTTGTTGTTAAAGCCTCTTCTATTGTTATCTATTTGAAACCAAGTTATAGATAATGTATGGTAGGATTTGAATGGGTTCCATCTCTAGAACTAGGACAAGTATCCACACCACACACACAAAAGAAAAATGGAAGGAAAAGACTGCATATAACTTCTTCTCTCTTGGAATTTCTTTGAGCATCGAATTGCAAACCAACAGGCAACACTTCTGCCAATGAACATGATGCATGTTTTATGGTCCATTCTTTGTGTACTCAGTTGATCTTCAAAGTGTATTTCTGATTATCACTCTCGACGTTCTTCCTAATCTAAAATATTTACAAACTGATCTATTTTGTATAATGGGTAATTGATTCAAACTTTGGGTTACCCAATGAACAAGTTAACCAGAAGGAAGCAGAAATGGGAGGGCTCTAAGTTTCCATGTACATGGATAAGAAAGATGTAGTATGATACTCTGGAAAGTCTAATGGAGGTGAAGTCATGAGCATATGTAATGGACACTCTTCATTGATTATTCACAAAGAGCTCAAATAGTAAATACCTTAAGCGTTATCCTCTGATCATATGTCGAGAATTTGAAGGGAAAGGCATTCAGTGTTGCAGGTTGTGATTCTTCACTTGGAATCTCATGAATTTTCTATTCCAATCACTCCAGAATTGTAATGTCTTCTATAGTAGATGATTGTTCAGAGGCTCAAGGTTGTGCTCTCTATCTATCAATGTTAAGGTGAATGTTATTGATGCAAGTAAATATTCCATTTGAATATTTTTAGAAGGATTATGCACATGGTTCTCTCATGAAAATCAAGACAAACAAAAACTAGGCCAAGCTTCAAGTTAGACAACAAAATGAAAGGCATTAATAAAAAAGAAGAAAAATATTATGCAAAAGAAACTAGAACTAAAAAAATCCATCCTAAATTGCGAAAAAAAACTAATAACATCTTGTGGATTTTATTTAAGAAACCAAAATAATTAAAAATCTTACTTAGAATGTAGAAATGGAATTAAAAACTATGATATTACTATTCCTAGTCTACCCTACACTAGCTCAACAAATGCTATGTGAAGTCATAAAGCTAATGCAACCACTTGATTACCTGAATGTCTACATGAGTAGTATGGCATGACATAGTTATGTGCAATTAAGATATCATGTAATTGATTCAAATAATTGAATTATCTCAAAGTAGTTTCAAAATAACAAGCAATAGATACCTGCTAGTTTGAGGGAAATGTTGAGAAAAGGATGAATCCAATCCTTCTCCTATAACATCATCAAAATCATTTGAGGAGTATTGGATTATTGAAACATAATCCAAGGATGATTGGTGCATATATCCCTGAATATTAACTTGTGATTCTAGAACATATTTAGGTGGCAGTGCTTCTTGGATCAGATCGATTTTTCCTTTATCTTCTATCATTAACATATGTGCATTGAGATAAGTAATTCCAGATTATACATGATCATTGGATGACACATTGATGCTCACACTCATTCCTGAAATACAAATATAATCATCAAATATGGAGTTATCATAATCAAATTATGTTTCATCATGTTTTAGATACTCTGATTGTAAAGTATTCTCAAAATTGTGCACCGTGTATGGACTATTATTATGAATAGTTCTTTGATTAATCAAAAATTGAAATTCTTCTTTATCTCTGTCATTCAATATTTCACCATTGAAAGAAGAATGCAAAGATTCTAATGTATGATAAGTTGGTGGATTCTCATGTAAGCGATCATTATCCAACAAATTTATATAAAGGGAGTAGAAATATTCAAATTATGGAAATGATGGGATTTCCTTAGTAGGATATTTTTTACAGACCAAATCATATTCATGACTCTCTTGATATTCAAGATAAATGATTGGTACAATTCCTAAAGGAATGTCATTGCTTTGTTCCCATGTTGGATCTTTAAGGGTTTTGGTGGAGATTCCCCTTCTGTAGTGACAGAGTGCTAGTTAGGAATCATGTGTCCTCTTTATTCCCCTATCAAATAATGATTTTCATTGAAGGATATAATCTCTATGTTTCCTAGTGATAATTATCATTCAAATCTATAACGGATTCACAAATTGATTCTTCATTCAATACAAATTTGAAATCATCTTTTGAAACATTACCCTCATGTTGTGCTTCGAAATCATATTTCAGAGTATTAGATGTCTAAGAGTAGGCTTGTATGGTATGTATGTTTGAAAATATTTCTCCAAAATGGGAGGTGATGAAATCTTCATTGTGTAGATCCAAATTAGAGCACTGCGAAATAATATTTTGTAGATCGAAGACCTCTTCATTTTCAAGATTATCCCCTTCAGAAATAAAGAGAAGATATGAAAACCAATTGAGAATTTCTTAGTCCGAGAGTTTGTCACTTTCGGGAAATCTAGAGTAAATTTGCATGAATCTTTGAAATAAATAATCCATAGGTTCATTTCTAAGCCTATGGATTTATTCAAGTTCATTAAATAGTTCTTTATAATCATAATTTAGATGACCAGTGATAAATATTTTCATAAATTGCTTCCAATTATGTATTGATTTCGTTGGTAATGTCCTATACCGAGATTTAATCCATCCTTCCAAAGTGAGGATAAATAATCGACAAATTTCATTTACCTAAAAAAAATTAAGATTCTATCGTGCAATGTTAAACTAATTGAGATGCATGAAGTTTGAACACAGAGACACACCCTTCACTATCAAATTTCAATTTTGACAAGAGATCAATTGTCCTAACTGAGATGCCACCTAAGGGTCTCAAGAGACTCAAAGAGTGGTCTCATACAAAGATATGGAGAGGAGCCATGGGATAATTAAAATAATCTTAGTGAAATGGCTCTACATGAGTAGGCTTGTCATCCGACCCTCCTTTTGCAGAAATTTTGTTGACGCAGTATGTGTGACCTAGATCAACAACAATGGTAGCCATGTAGTTTGGTTGTGTCATTCTTAAGTGGCGTCATATTGAGACGGATTAGAAGCCTATGTTATCTGATATTATCTGTTATATGGGAATGTCCCACTGAGAACAAGAAGTGAGAAGTGGGGTTACCCTCGGTGAGAAGTCTCAATTAGTCCTCACACCATTTGGAATAGGGAACCCATCGAGATTCTGGCCCAACATCCATTACTAGTTTGGAGTTTACCAGTTGTGGACGATTCACCGAAAATGGTTTCTAAGATAAAGAGTGAAATAAAAATAATCTAAGATGCATGTGTCGAGACAAAACTAAAGGTAACCATAAAGTAAACATAGAACCATACATGCTTCTATCAATGGCCCAGGAAGTAGTTCACATAGAGAAAAAAACAAGAACATGAGTAAATAATTGTAAACCCAAAGTAGTCTAGAATTGAAACAATCATTTACAGTCATATGTGCATAGATTCAGACAAATATTTCTTGAATAATAGAAGTAAAAATGTAGTAGAAACACATAAGAATAGTCCATAATACGAGATACATTCTTACACAACTGTAGTGTTGAACAAAAGGTAGTAGAAAAATCCATGACAAGTGCAACAACAAAATTAGAGTTCTCTAGAAAATAGCTTGGCCAAAAAGGATTCTCCTCATTAAAGTTTCAATAGTAGTACATGAAAGCTCAAAGATCCAAAAGCCCCGAATTATAGTACAACCCCCCTATTTATTGAAATTCACCCTAATTATTGGCCTTTCACCTTCCTAACTCTTGACCTTCCATTTGCATACTTTTTGTCCCTATCCTCTATGTAATGATGAAGGAATATTGACAATAGAAATGTTCATAATTTAATATATCATACATCATGTACATTCACTTTTCAAAAATTTTCTTTAATGCTTGTGGGACATCATGGGTTTTGGCCCTAGTTCAACTCATACAATGTGGTGAATAATTTGGATATTATGGGTCTCTCTTGAATCTATGTCTTGGACTTACCTACCATGAGAATTGTACTTCATCCTCTTCCATTTGAGCTTGATTCTTGTTTGTTGATTGTTGCTTGTGTGTTGGTATCTCATCCTTTGTTGTAGATAACATTTGTGGAGACATTGTTTTGTACTAGTGAATATTCCTTGTCTTGATGTAGAGAATATGTACTTCTATAGTCTGCTCCCTTACAAACTATGTATCCATATTTTTGTGTATGATCCTCTTTCAATACTAGTACATGGCTTCCATTTATCACAAAATACAGGAGGCACCAATACATAAAACTTTAGAACATACTTTAAAAAGATCATTGAAGCATAAAGATTTCAATTGGAATCTGAGTGAGAAGTTCAAGTCTACTTCCCTAAGTTTGATACGTGGTCCCTTTAATGGTTATTTCACGAACATTTCTATTGAAATGTTGTATTATCAGGACCTGGATTGTTAACAGTATGTCAATATTCAAACTTGAATATATATGGAAAATGATGAGAAATATCCTGAAACCTATAACTGGAAATTGTAGAGCACGACAAGACCTTTGCAATGGTATAAGGAATGTGTGAAATGGAGCTTGAAGTCAAACATTATGGAAAAAATAAAATTGGGAGTTAGGTCTTTCCTAGTGCATTAGGTTGCACTCCCCGCTTATGTCTGAGATAATACGCCCTGAGTTTCTCGAAACACATTCCAACACATTTATCCTCTTCCATACTTCATAATTTGGGTTATAATCCAACCTTACATTCTATTCATCCATCCCTCAAGGGATCAGGGCTTATTTGTCATTTTCATTCACAGGATTACATGTAAAAATGGAACCAAGAATCTACACCTTCCAATGTAACCCCCTCCTTGTTTAATTATTAAACAATTGTTTTTTAAATTACCTTCAAACCACTTCACACATTTTACCTTCATGTTTTGTAGGCACTTGGATGGAATAGATTCGTCGACATATCAGTGAGTGAGGGAGATCCAAAATGTTAAGAGTATGCTGACATATCGACGAGTGAGGAGGATCCAAGATTTTGAAGTGGATATGTTGATCAACCAAGAAAAAAGGGGGGGTCGTATGGTAGGAGGGGTTGCATTAATTAATTATTAAAGTATTTAAGAGGGGTCCCTATGCCACCTCATCCTTTTCCACCTCATCCTTTTCCTCACATGAGACTTTTAAAATATCTACACCTTCATTTGTGTCCAACTTCATTTAACCCTTATTTTAATGTCTCAAGCCATTTCGTTAGTTATACCTTCATGCTTTGTGGTCACTTTGATTGGACTGCCCTTTCCACCTCATCATATTCTTCACGTGAATATGTTTTATACCTTCGCTTTAACCTCATATACCCCTTGGCTAAAAAATATTATTTAATCCTTTTACATCAAATTTTGTTTAATCTTTTTTAATTAAAACTATTTTTCTTGTATTAAGATTTATTTTAATTTATTTTAAATCATTTTAATATATTTTCCACATTTAATCTATTTTTTAATATGACATTGTGTATCGACGTTAGGTTAAAAAAATTGGTCGATGTTTAATCATGTTGAAAAAGGCAGGGGGTTGGGGGTTGACGCAAACTAACGTAACTTCGAAGGTCCATAAGACGCATGATTGAGATGTCATTTTTTTTCAATGAAAAGAGCATAGGGAGAGGTTTCTAATGAGAGAGATTACAACTTCATTCAAGCATTTTAGTGGTTTCATGATTAATGAGGTTGTTTGACGAAAAATTCTTGGCGATCGTTTTGGCACTTCTAGACCTCGAACTTTGATTATGTCAGTGGCGTTGGATTCATAATCTTGTAAAACATATATTTGAACTCTTTTAGAGGTGAAAAATCCACTTTGACTAATATCCAAAATCATTAGCCAATGCAGTTTTTAATAAACGTTCAGGCCCCTTTCTTGCTACTTCTTCACTCGAATTTAATTCTGTCAATTCCTGGGACAACCATGTTATATAGGATTTAAATATATCCATTGACACTAAGATCACCCATCGATATATGAGAGATACTATCTTGTGAAAACATCCAATTGACTTTTGGAGCACCTAAAACTGAGTACCTGGCACGAGTACTAATTATTTTTTGTGAAGCAATTGAGAGTCAGTCTATGTCTCGTAGACTCTGCAATCAACCCACATACAAATAAATAGCACTTTCATGGTCAGGGCTAGTTAAGGAACCAAGAGGCACAAAACACATGTGAATGTGATAGGCGTAATAAAAACTACTCGTGACACAAATAAACTTGACATGATTGTTTTCACACTCAATCACGACTACAACATGAAATAGCTCAAAACCAATAGGAAATTAGACATCAGTCATCCATCGAAATAGGAAATGCTTAATCATTTAAATTCGAGAGAACCTGGCTAATGGGCGCAATGATCAAAGAATATGAGTTGGGAAATTTTAGGAGGGGTTGAGGCCTCAAAACCAAGTGTTGTGGAAAATTTTCCCTTGCGGACAAGTGAAACCCCCCTTGGATCAAGACTCCTTTGATCCAAGACAGAAGGTAACAAATGGTTCCCTACTTTCTCAAATATATTTTATATGCCCAAAGAAAACAAAAAAATAAGGGAAGATGAAAGAATGAGATATATGACTTACCTCCTTTCCATTAGTTGTCCTCGCTACTCAATCCCTTGATCTTGATGTCTAATCTCTTGGTGCAAGATAAGTCCTGCAAGGAAAAAAAAAATACTTATTTATTTCACAATATATTGTTAAGAAAAATAGATCTATCTGTATCGAACTAGGAAAAAATACACATCCATACAATGAACAATATAAGCATAAGGGGAATAGGCCAAGTTATATTATATGGAAAGAAATAAGTAATTAAGAATTTACAACCTTGATGTTGATGGTGCAGAAGCTCCTCCAAGATCTCCTTCCCAACCCTTTGAATGTCACAACAACAACATTATGATACTCCAAATTTGTTCATTCCCTTTCACCCAAGAATGGCCTCCATTATATAGGAGTTGAGGAATAACAACCATACAATAATTTTGAGGAGAGGATAGGATCAAATGAGGATTTAGATTAACAAAAAATATTGACCTTTCCTTGGATAGAGGGTAGCTCGAACCAACCTCTAACCAACTGAAATATCCCAAAAACAACCTCTCAAAATAAGGCATAATGGTTGCAACCACTTCATCAACCCCCTAGAACTGAGCAAGGGAAGATAATATCCCTCCCCCAAAACTGATCAAGGAGCGATGAAAATGGTTCATCCTCTTATGCATAGGGGCGGGGGAGAAATGATACTAAAAAAAGGCCAAAAACTCAAGGCGAAAGATAGTATTTCGACCTCCAAATTATAGGTTTCCCTTCCAACATGTCTAAGGATTATGAAAAACACTCCTACATGGTGATTAAATTGAGAAACTTGGTAAAGTGTGACACTTAAATGAAACACCCGGTAGTGAGAAAAATAACCCTAAAGTGTGAAGTCAAAAGAGAAAGTGATGGCCGAAACACTTTACAAAAATACGTATGTAAGGGTTCTGGAATAGAAGAGTCGGGAAGAAGTTGCAAACAAACATTAAACAATATATATGTATCATCCCTGAGGTAGGAATACCCATGCTCAGAATAAACTAACTCAAAGCATGGATGCCTACCAATACATTGTGGATCCATGAAAGAACTGACTAAGGATATGGCCACCAAATATACAGTGTGGATCCATACCTCCATGACACAATCAAGTCGTATCCAAGAAATAATACACAATGGAGTTACGATATGACAAAAACATAGCCACAAACCAATAAAAAGTGGATCTATATGACAACATATATATCATTGATGTCTCAAACATGATGGCCATACTAGAATCTTGTAAGTACTCAAATAATCTCCATAGCAACCTAGGTGAGGCATGTAACAGAGGTGGGTTCCTAAGGAGTTCCTAGGGTGTTCGTCTCGATCCTAAAATGGTACAATTGTAACCATGTGAATAGATGTGTCGATGTCGAACATGGTAGAAACCACTTGATTATTTTTCATTGATGTATATGATTGACAAGTGCAAGAGAAATCACCAATGATGACATGACTCCCAAGGTACCCTAGTACATTCCAACAAATGTGAATAAATGAGTTGAAGTCGAACATTCGTGGAATACCTATCTTTGGGGCATGCAGGTTCCAAGGTACTAATTGGTTTCTAAGTCTAATTCCCAGATAAATTGATGAAGACGACATGAACAGGCTCGTCGAAGGAGGGCCATGATGTGTCCCACGTCATCGACATGAAACTGACATAGGAAAGTGATGTAAGATAATAACACAAACTAACACGAGGATGAAGGTTGGTAATACTGTAGAGTGGTTGATTTGGGTTGAAACTTTCCTTGAACATTGCGAGGCATGAAAAACAACTTGGAAACATTGACTCAATGAGATATAGACCAAAACATAGTGAGACGATAACAGGGGCACTCTTCGAGTGGGTCAAAGGAATATAATGACTCATAGGATTGGTATGAATTAGATACAAGCAAAAACCTAACCCACTTCCCTCAAATTCCCCCCCACCATGAATGGTGAGTACCTCTTTGTTTTTTAACGAGCTTGAGGAGGATAACATATGCTCGATATAGCTCATCTTTGATGAGTCCCTCATCACATGTTTAAAGAACATGAAGAAGGATAGGTTTGGTCCCATATGGGTCCTTCAATTTATAATTTACGATCCTAGATAAGGTAAAATCAATGGTGTTTTCATGTTTAGAGATTTTTGAAAAGAACTTAAAGGAGACTCCAAGAGTGTTATTTTCCATAAATTCAGTCCCCCAAGCCCGAAAAAGTATAAAACAATACAAGGGAGAAATATTCTAGCCAATGTTGACTAGAGTATTCATTTTTCGTAATTAGTCCATCCAATTTGAAAAAAGGGTTAACTTACACCAAATAGATTCCCTTTCAAATCCTTTTAACCAGTGTAAAAGGAAACAAGCTCGCTCGACAATATTTTCATGTTTAGAGAATCTAAAAAAATATCAAAGGAGACTCCAAAGAGTTCCTTTTTCATATAGTTTTTGCGAGCTCGAAAAAGTGATAAAAGTATACTTGGTAACTTGTTCTCATGTATTTATGAACACGAGAAAGAACAAAGACTAAGCTCATCTAGAGAGAACGAGTGTCAAGTAACTAAGTTCCAATGGGAGGAACTACTTCTAAGCAATGACTATGATAGGGTGTAGTAAGTAGGCATGGCAAGTGAGGATCACTCACAACAACGTGTCTCTCTATAGGGTAACCAAAAAATGGTAGCAACGTGATGCAAACGACTAGCGTCAAGCATAATTGAAATGACCATAAGCAATCGAGATGACAAATTGATCTAAAAATGAAGAAGACTTGTAAACTTGAAAATATTTGCAAGTTAAATTTTATGTGTTAAAAGCAAATGGATCAACTTTGCAACACATTATTAATAAGATTTACTCATTCAGAATGCATATAAACAGCAGCATAATCAATGAACATAAAACACTTAACACAGCAAATGATAAAGGAGTTCACCCCTCTCTTGGGCTACATCTCTTGGTCCAACTTCCAATGGATCATTAGTATTATTTGCTTAAAGTGCTCAAAAACATGCTTTACAATGCTCAAAATGACCAATAGCCTGCTTCGATGGCTTCAGAACGTCCAAAAACCCCTAGTTGGGCTTTTTCGGCACCTCGTTTGGCCAAAAAACGAAGAAGTTAGACTTCCTTGAAGTCTCCCCTTCAAACTTGTTGTCTCTGCAACTACAAAATGCACCTCCTCTGGCTCAACCTAGCCCACACGCAATTTAAAGCGTGAAAACCTGGAACCGGGCGCAACCGCACCACCAGTCCAAACTGTCGAATCGTTTACGTGTTGGCCCTAACTACCAAGGCCCGTGGGCACATGGAAGTCATACGAACGCGCCAACATACAACAGGACTAATGGTTACATAACCGTTGGAACCGTATGTTAAAACCCACGCGCATTGATATAGTGGTCACATGGTAAACCACACGCACATATATCAAACGGTTACAATATATGGTTACGGTGGTAACCACCGTAGTGCTGGTCGCATATAACATAACACATGACCATGGGTCGGGGCTTAGCCCCGGCCCGGTCCACGCCCATATATACCATATAACAATGTTAAATACAATGTTTAAAACATATATGTCAAGGAACGTACGTGGGCGCGCCGGTTGGGCGGCCTTTCCCAAAGATTAACCCTTGCCCCGGAGGTCACGGGGTCGACTCCTGCTGAGTGCAAAGTTTTTACAAATAAACAAGTGACACGTGGCGGCCTATGATTGGGACACGTGTCGCATCCCCATTCGCTGCCAATAAAACATGCAATATGCCAACTATCTGCCACATCAGCGTACGGTCTGCCACATCATCCGTACGGTCTTCCACATCATCATCTGTATGGATTGT
>JASDQU010683294.1:45720-56625 GCA_032191745.1 Picea mariana
ACATGGCTTTGTTGATGCAGACTGGGCTATAGATATGGATCACATAATATCTACAAGTGGGTATGTGTTTAACCTATTTGGAGGAGAAATCAGTTGGATGAGCAAAAGACAGGTTGTAGTGGCACTCTCAACTACATAAGCTGAATACATGGCAACCACTCATGTAATCAAGGAAGCAGTATGGTTACAAAGATTGTGTTCAGGTATTGGGTTGGTACAACAAGCAATGAGATTAGATTGTGAAAGTTAGAGTGCAATCTTCCTGGCAAAGAACCCAACTTATCATTCGAAGAAAAAGCATATTGATGTTTAGTATCACTTTGTGAGAGACATGGTTGAGGAAAAGAAGGTGTTGTTGGAAAAGGTTGACACTTTGAAGAATGTTGTAGATTCATTGACAAAGTCTGTGAACACAGAGAAGTTCTCCTGGTGTAGAGTAACAATGGGCATTGCTGCCCTGGATTGTTGACTATATAATCCCCTGGACCCCTGGATGCAAAGAAAACAACAAGTGGGAGAATGTTGGGTATGTGTTATATTCTTTGCATGTGTGTGTGTGGGCATGTCAGATATGACAACTGCGTCTGACGATCCCTCGTAGTAGTGATCTGTTTTTGCCGTGTGCATCGAGCGCTTTCCTAGGGGGGTACCAGGGGGGTAGGTATGCCCCCCCTGGTTACGCGCAGCGTTCGACACCAGGTGTAACTCGGGGCAGCGCCCCATAATTTTTTTTTTTGGGTGGTTTTTGCTATTTTTAGTGGATTTTTCTATTTTTAGCGGTTTACTAAAAATAATCCCGGTTTTAGGGATTAGGGTTTTGGTATCTACAGAATACCTAAAAACATTGTATATATTGTATAGTGAATGGTGAAATTCGATATAATGAATATAAGAAAGGTTTTCCCGGTTGAGGGTTTCCGGTATATATCTCTGTGTACTATGTGAATGAGCCATTGATTAAATTCTGTTTTGCTTAAGAATCTATATACATTGCTTTACTTCACAGGTTTAAAACTTACATGACAACTATATGTGATAACACATTGAATTTGGCTTCTAAGTTTAATCCCAGTACTACAATATCTATCACTACCACCTTTATGTGGGCCTACCTATCAATTCTCTCCCTTTATATGTGGCTTTTCACGTGGTAGGAAAAAATGGAACAAATTTGGAGCAAATTCTGAAGTTTGACCTCATCCTAGACAACAAGCGAAACATTACTTATGCCCACATTTGTGTAGAACTTGATTTGAGAAGGCGTCTCCTAAATACAAATTTTCTGGAGTGGAATGATTCATATTGGATTCAAGTATTGGATTATGATATCCTAACTTCTATATGCATAATATATCAAGCAATAAGTCATTTGCATGCATGTCCCAAGGCTCCCATATTACATGTCCCTGAGGTTGGAATCACTCTTCTACAACAGATCTGAATTGATCCATATGACAACGATTGGCTATCGGTTCAAGTTCTGTGAGGACTGGAATATGCAAGGTTCAAGGCTATGGATGAGGTAGGCGATAGGGTTGATGGCATGAAGGTCCCCTTGGCATCTTGATCAATGTTTACACCTATAATAACATTGTGCCCTCAATGTAAACATGGGAAAAGTAAATGTACAAAAAGAAAAACATTTTTTTCTTATGTGTGTGTGTGTGTGTGAGAGAGAGATGAATGATGTATTAAAAAAATAAAGCATGAAACAGTATTTCTCTAATGTGGTTGAAAAAATGACAAAAAGAGAACAAAAAGATGAGCTTGGGGATGCATGGCCTTCTAGCTTACCCTAGATGACTTGTTATCATGTTTTCTCTTGCACCTCAAAGGAGAAGGAGTTCTTTAGCTAAGAGTGAAAGGAAATGCTTCCCAAATTCCAATTGAAAATGGACCAGAAAGCCTGAGGGTACTATAACTTGCAAATTGCCAAGAAATAAAGAGCCTGGTTGAAGCCAATTGAATGTTGTTCTTTTCATTTGGGTTTCCAAGGTAAATACTGAGTTTTCTTTGTGATTCGTAAACGGTAGGCCTATGGCCCATCCATCTCACCAACACATATTTTTTGTGGAATTTACTTTTTGTTCTCTATCTTAGTCTAAGACATAGTTCTATGCTCTTAGAAAGACGAGTAAGCATTTGTTTTCTACGTAGTACAAGGATCTCTCTTCTCTTGGATTCTAAGCCTTCTCTTGGTTGTAACACACAACAACTAGTGGACAATGTGATAACAAAATGTGTCGCACTATCCAATGTTCCAATCAACGTTGCATTCTAGCTAATGCGCTCAATCCAATCTGAGTGCAACTATGTTTTGACTTTTTGAAATGATTGGCTAGCTCCAAGGCTCGGGTGTATTGAAGAATACTATTGTATTTGTTGTTTGTGTAATTCTAATTCACTGCATCTTCTACAACCTCACAATGCAACAACTTCTTTGGCCACAATTACAATAGCTTTAGCTTCCACAAATATAGTTTTCACAGCTTCCACAACAATACACCCTGTGCCTGAGAACTCTATGTAGCCTGCTGCTCAATATGGAAACCAATTCTTTGTGTTTTGTATTCAATGCAACTCCTTTTCACATAGCTACCCAACAAATTAAAACATGGACTAGCTAGTGTAAACAACACTCTGAGACATCCAATGATAAAATAATGCTCAACCTGATAGCCGATTCAACCAATACCAACATAAATGTTTCATGGGTGGATTTAGTGGCTTAGTAGTGGGGAGAAACAACTAAAGGGATAATTGAGTCACTTGGCAATGGAGAAATACATCTAGGGGTGAGTTTAGGCACTCAACAAGAGAGAAAAAACATCCAAGGATGAATTTAGAAACTCAACAATGAATAAAAACGACCAATGATCTATAAATTCACCCAAGCAGTAAACAAAATGCCTAGGCAGTGGGGAAAATGCCCGAAAACTATTTCTTGTCATGTACAGACTATGTGTAGCCCGTATGGCTTCCATATGGCCTACGGGTGAGAGATAAATGCCTAGATAGAAGTGAACTTTCCCAAGCACAAAGAAATTGTCTTAGACAAATAAGAAACTGCCCATGCAAAGAGAAAACCAACCATCATAAAAATTAAATGCCCAACATAGGGGGAGTCAACTCGATTAGTGAGAAACGACCTTCTATAACACTGTACCACTCATACGAAAATGTACAACTTGTGGGTGAGAAATAACACAACCAACAAGCAAAGTAAGCTCATGGAAGAGAGGGTGACCCTGTGTGTGAGTGGAAAATTAAGCTAGCAAGGAAACACAACCTATGAGTGAGTGAGTAGCTATGGAAGAGAGAGAATTCCTCCAATACCTCTTATAATACCAATTTTTCAACTCCACATTATTTGCAACAACTCCGAAATTGCAACGATTGATCTCAGGGCTCCATTAAATGGACGAGCATCATTACATAGTTGTTGGCTTTCATAGAAAATAAATGGGAAAATGATTTTTGAGTGAGATAGCAGAAACACGATAGATTGTTCTTCCTTTCCATTCAGGATTAAACTAAAAGAAACATTAAAATTCATTGAAATCATATAAATATCAACAGTGAAATAAACAACAAAATATGTCCAACACAGTGAATTCACATATATTTCTCTTCACAAACATAGAGAAATATCCAAGAATTCATACATCCATTTAAACACACCATAAGAAAAATATTTACGATGGAACCCAAATGGGAAAAACAACTTCAAATAGGGCTTAATATTTCATTCTGTTATCTCTAGTTACAATGCATTATTGGCTCGTTGTCTATTCTCCTCCCCTTGGCCAAACAGACCATTTGAGAGTGAAATTGATGAGAGAAATACGGAGAGTTGGGGTAATGGGAAGGACAACATGCCAATCTTTCATTTCCCATTCCTCACTATTTTCGGCCCTCTATTATTTTTTTCTCATTTCATTAAATTCTCAATTTTTTTCACATGTTTTCATTTTTTCCTTATTTGACTTTACATTTACTTGTCTTTAGCATAGTTTAGATAACCTTCATAAGTTTCCAAATTGTCTTGTGAGTACCAAGTCTTACCCATTCATTTGGTTCGGATCCATTTTGGATCACACCTCCCCATTGAGGGGATTTTGGGCATCCTAAAGCTCAAAGAAACCAATATGGATCAATGTACTTCTATCTTCTTTTCTAGAATGTGGCTCTGACGGTAGCTCCTTGCTACAATTCTAACTCTGGCTCTAGCTTTGGCTAGTGGCTCTGGTTATTGGCTCTAGTCCTTGGCTATGACTTTGGCTCTGGTTCTGACTTGTTTGTTTCCACAATGAAAAATTATGCTCACTAACTCTTAGCTCTAAGCAATCTCCAAATCCAAACTCTAGACTCAACATCCATTCCCATCTCCTTATCTACCTTGGGAATGGTCCATATTTTCAGTCATGAAGCCAAGTTGAATGTTTGTCTTCTTGTTCAATGCAACCCCAATACACTATCATCACAAAAGAAATCCTGAAGAAGTGTGGTTTCCTTCTTCAACTAGGATCGGTTGCTACCCAACATGGAAACAACTCTTGAGTTCCTACACATGCTTGCAGGCATACCATAGAGTTCTCAAGAACTCCTCTAAGGTCATTGATCTCCATGGAGCAATCTCCAACACAACTCCAATATGTGGTTCTTCGAATGCAATACTAAACAATAAATAGATTTTGGTTGCCTTTAACATCAACCTGTTGTCCATGTTATTGGTTTCATTGACCTCCTCTGTTGTTATAGCTCCTTGGCTAGCTTCTATTCTTTGGATTGGAGATGCGGGCAACTCCTCATCTCCTTCCATCTTAAATCTCCACACCCTTCTCTTTGTTGTGTGGTTTCTAGGGTGAAGCTTTGGATAAAGTTTCTAAAAATTTGTTTCCCAATGTCCACTCAACTTGAAGTGGTGGCAAAAGTTCTTTTTGCTGCTCCAAGGACTTCTTGAAATACTCCTCTCCATGTGTTGTTGAGTTTGTTATTGGATTGGAGAAGCATTCTTCCCATTCCTCCTCTAAAATAAATCGATCTTGTGAAATGTGGCTTTCTTCTCCTAACAATTTTCCACTTGATGGCCTTTCTTCCCACAGAATGAGCATGCCTCCACATACCAACAACTGAAAGCATTATGGCCTCTCTTCTTGCAGAAATGACAAACAAGGAATTATTTGTTTGATTAAGACCTCTTGGTCTTATTCTTCTTTTTTCCTTAACCGATCTATATGATTCTTCTTCTTCTAAGTGATGGTGCAGGTTGAGTCCTCAGTCTCTTCTCATCACTACCCTTCTTTAATATGCCACAAGAATTCTGAGGTGGTAGTGGCTACCACCTTCACTTATTGTTGTTGTTCCTTCTCCTAATGAGTAGGCCAGCTCTAGAATGTCTTTATCTTTTACAAAAATGGTCTTCATGGTAATGTACTTTTCCATTTTCCCATCAAAGCCTAAGCCTTCATGCTTCGACCTCTGTGTAGCTACAATAGGGATTATGATTCCTTGACTTATCTTGCTTAGCCCTTATCCATCATAGCCCATATTCCTTAAGAGTTTGGAACCAATACCTCTAGTATTATTTTCAAATCCACCAAGCTTCTCTTGATAACTTTCTATAGAAGGTGAACATACCAAAGGTCTTGTTGTATCAAAAATTTACACTGCCATTTTTTTTGAAATTTCACAAAATTCTGCGATGAACTGCCTATCCCCTATCATGTAAAAGTTCCAATCCTTGGTCCAAATAAGTCTTTGCTATGATATACCTTTTCCTACTCATCGCTTTTAAAATATTTATCTTTACCCAAGGTTTTTAGAGGAGTTATACTTTTCTATGTGTGATCATCATATCGAGTTTGGTCTTACTTCAAAACCAAAGTCCTTTATGTACAAATTTTGTCCATCTCCTAAACCTAACAATATCTCCAAAAGTTATTTACTTTGTCTAGAATATTTGATGTTCATGCCAAAACTAATATTTACATCATTTTCCAAATTCGAGAGTTATGGATAGGTCATTTGATTTTAAGAAAAAAGATGTTTAAAATTACAAGTTCACGCACTTTATTTATGCAACTCCATGTTTCTAGGTACATGTTATATTTCCGATAGTTTTTGATTGAGATCAAATGCCAACAATAATAGTATTGGAGGCAAAGATCCCAAAGTTCATAAAAGTTAAGCTCAATGATTCATATGTATTGTGCCCCCCCCTAGTGAGCTTGACATTTAAAAAAAGAGGGGGGGGAGGGTCTGCAATATATCACCATGGTTTCAGGAGCATTGACGTGGTGGAAACATATGGATTGGTTTATGTATACTATCATAGGAAGAATGATGGAGAATAGTATGAGCATATGAGAGCATTTCCTCTACTTTGTAGGGTCATGAATATCTGTGACAATATGAGCGTGTTATGCAATTGTTTGGTCTAATGAACACTTTATTGGAGAATGAAACTTAAAATTGCATAGAGATATTTTGTATGTCACTACTCTTCCTCATTTTCTAGAGATTATATTGAGAGTTTTTGCATATGCACATAGCTTATTTATTTCTACGTGACCTAGTTCTATTATGATAGCACTCATCTTGTTATATATCAACTACTTGACGTGTGGATTACCATTGGTTAAATTTCAATCCAACAAACATGTGTTCATAGGGTTTCCTCCAAAATTAAACCAATTTCAACCTCCACTAATAAATAAATGCAAGGTGGGCATGTCTTTATATGGCAGGTGAAACTTGTGCAATATTTAAAGAATTTACGTTGTCAAATCTTTAGCTGGCAACAACCATGACACATGCTCATTCCTTCTATTTATTTGAAATCTTGTCATCCACTCACATGAAACTGGGAGCTAAGTACTGGAGTTGTTTTTTCTACAAGACTTTAACTATGATTTTTTATTTATTTAAATACATTTCATATCGATGAGGCAATGCATTCTATAGTGGATATTTTAATGAGTTGTCAGTTTGAAGTAACTGCCCAGAGACTTTTTTTTGTTTTTTTGGAGGTGTTAGATGTTAGAGATCCTCTTGGAACATGATGTATAAACAAAAATCAAATGGTGTTGGATATTCTGGTCCCTTTGCAGAGTATGGAATAGTCATAAGACATTTTTTCTCACCCCCGAGTTGGGCATGCAGGTGTCACAATTGGCGTTATAGGTGGTTAACTTTTTGTCCGAAGGAAAGCAGGTAAATGCTTTGTTATTAGAAACTCTCTTGCTGGAGATGTTGTTAAAAGGGACAAGAGGAAGAGTATTTAGTTGTAATCAAATGATATGAATCACTCAAAATCCCTCCAAATCCGAGTCAAAGTCTTCTCCAATTGATGTTTTTGGTCAAAGAAAATCAAGCGGTTCCAGATTTGAAGGCATAAGATTGGCAATCAATCAAAACAGTTCGAGGACTTCTAGGAAATAGTTAAACATCAGATCCATATTTCCAGCAGGACACATAATCAACATTGAGGAGCATATAAGCAACATTTGAATAATTTTGATAGGGAACGTGTTAGGAATAATTTTTGGACAAGGGGGAGACTGTGTTTTCTTGGAGAATGAGCCCGTGAGGCCATTCTTTCGTAAATTTATGAATCAAAGAGAACCATTCATTGGATTCATCTCTCAATATAATATAGATCTATTTTATTCATGTTTTATTTGTTAAGCTCCTTTTAATTCCATGTCTATTTTTTCCCGTGCAATTTTGATATGTAGCGTGGAAAATTTAGTACAACTTCCACTGTCAATGAGTGTATTTATGAAATAGTCAAAATATTTCTGCTATGAACTTTTGGCTATGACTTTATATATTCAAATACTGTAATCAGAATTGCATCTATGAATTTTTTGTGTCTGTATTCATTCTTTTAAAATGCCCATATTCAAATTTTCATTTTATATGATGGATTCATAATCTTTATGCCCAACTAATTTTCTTCATATCGTATTGATAGAGATTTCTCTTGCCCTCTATTATTTTTTTATATTTTTGTCTTCTTATTTTCTTCAATCTATCACCTAGCCGAATTTATGCTCTGTCATGTGAGACTTCATGCCCAATGGATCAGGCCTTCTGATCTGAAAGTTAGAGTCTTTTTATTCTAGTCCAATGTATGGATTATCCTCAGCCTTGTTTATCCTATTCTTTATCTTCCAAATCTGGCACCTCTGCTTAATTGTTAGAACTGTTGCTTAGTGACAGTGGGAAGCCAGTGCTCTTAAATCATATGAGAGAGCCCTCTTTGGTCCAAGATCCAACTTGTGGCCTAAAATTGGTTTAAATATGTCTTGGCATGGTTTCTAAATAATTGGAAACCATCTCAAGTTACAATAGGTCTCTCTACTGTCATGGTGTTGGATTTTGCAGTGGAAATGGTGTAATATTCCAGATATAAAAAGTATTCAGAACATAAATAAATAGCTAGAAATGGAAGATGAACAACAATATAACCAGAGCAACACCACGATAATACCAAAATGATAACAAAATAACACCAGAAAGAGCACTTTGATTATTGAGAGCAATGTTCACTTACCTCTTTGAGGGGGCAACCTCTAGCAGAGCATAGCTCTATTACAATAATATCCAAGACAAAAATTCTCATACCCTAGACTCCTATTTATACTAAATATGTCTATGAAAAGAACAATCTAGAGGAAGATCCTTCTAGAAGCGAAAGATTTTATTAGGTCTTCTTACATTGGACTTATTCTTCCTTATTGCTAGGCCTTACTAATATTGACATTTATTACATGGAAATATACTATTCTACCTACGTGAGGGGTTAGGTCCCTAACATGTCCTCCCCCTTAAAAATAACCTTGTCCTAAAGGCTTGAGATGAGGAAATTGCTGCAGAATAGTAGCTGGTTCCCAAGTGGCATTTGTTGGAGTTGTATCTTTTCACTGGACTAACACTTCCTTGATGGTTTTCTGACACAGACGACGCTCACGTTGGTCCACAACTGCTTGTGGTTGTAGCCAAATGGAGCCTTCTTCATCCAACTCAGGAAGGTTGGTTTGATTTTGTCACTTAGTGCCAATCACCTTCTTTAAGCAGGAAACATGAAAAATAGGATGGAGCTTAGAATGACTGGACAAAGCTAACTGATAGGCCACCTATCCCAAACACTTGAGAACTGTATAAGGACCATAAAATTTGGGCGCCAGTTTCTGACAATAGTCAGCCTTGAGGGAATTTTTCTTGTAAGGTTGTAGGCGAAGAAACACCTTATCCCCTTCTACAAATTGACGTTCAGAGCAACCTTGATCTGCTTGCTGCTTCATGTGATTATGGGCCATGAACAAATTCTCTTTGAGGGTACGAAGAATAGCCTCTCAAACTGTAAGCGTTTGGTCAACTGCTTGGACCTTCGAGACACCTGGAAAATATGAGAGAACTGAAGGTGGATTTTGTCCATAGACTGCTTCAAAAGGAGTCATGCGGGTAGTTGTATGGTAAGAAGTGTTGTACCACCATTGAACTAGTGGTAACCATTAAGCCGACCGATTTTTCCTTTCTGATGCAAAACACCTCAAATATGTTTCCAAACAGTTGTTGACCACTTTAGTTTGACCATCAGTCTGGGGATGATAAGCTGTGCTGAGATGCAATTGGGTGCCTTGGAGCTTGAACAATTCTTGCCAAAAATTGTTGGTGAAAGTTGGGTCACGATAAGAAACAATAGAATGTGGCATGCCGTGAATCTTGAAGACCCGATCCATGAAAAGTTGAGCCACAATGGATGCTATAAATGGGTGTTGAAGAGCACATAAATGAGCATACTTGGAAAGACAATCAACTACCACCATGATGACTAATTAATTTATTGTCCAATTTAGGTAAGCCTACAATAAAATCCATAGAGATATCCTGCCAAATAGTAGGTGGAATCAGAAGCGGTTGTAGTGTGCCATGAAGTTTGACTATTTCGCCCTTGTTGCGTTGACACACATCAAATTCAGCCACAAAATTATGAACGTCCTGTTTCATACCATCCCAAAAAAAATAACGTTTGACCCAGTCATAGGTTTTGGTAAACCCTGAATTCCCAGCTGTGGGTGTAGCATGAAGCTCAGAAAGTACTGTGGATTTAAGTTTTGATTGTGTACTTAAATACAAACGACCTTTGTATCGAAGCTCATCATTGAGCCAAGAGTACCCTGGAGAGACTGCAGAATTGGACTGCAATTGTTGTATAAGATGTGAACTTTTGGGATCTTGTAGCCATTCCTGGGGAACAACTTGGAGCCAATTTGGTACAATGAAGGAGAGAGAAAAATGGGACCCTTCATCTTCATATTTTCTTAAAAGTGCATCAACAACCACATTGTCTTTTCATTTTTTGTAAATGATGTCATAATCATATCCAAAGAGATTAGTCACCCATTTTTGTTGCTCGGGGGAGGAAAGGCGTTGTTCCAGAAAATACCTGAGACTTTGATGATCTGTCTTAATTTGGAAGCGTTTCCCCAATAGATATGGGTGCCAAAGATCCACATCATGCAAAATAGCCAACATTTCCTTTTCATAGATTGATTTTTCCAAATTTCGCTCTGACAGTTGTTTGCTGGTAAAGGTCAAAGGCCGACCCTCTTGCATAAGGACAACACCAATTCCTTTCCCAGAAGCATCACATTCTAGGAAAAATGTCTTTATGAAATGAGGAAGGGCCAGGACTAGAGTGGTTCACATGGCCATCTTCAAGGTTTGAAAATCCTGAGCAACTGCTGGAGTCCAAGTGAAAGAATTCTTTTTAAGGAGAGAAGTGAGAGGTGCCACAATCTTGCCATAATTCTTAACAAACTTGCGATAATAACCTATTAAACCCAAAAATCCACGCAAGAGTTTGAGAGTCTTTGGGTGAGGCCAATATTGCAT